>QLOZ01000624.1:0-22096 GCA_003314065.1 Lactarius sp. MG50
GACGGGTGCGGGTGCGGTGTCGGGAAATCCCACCCGTGGGTCACCCGTGTCACGCCCTACATGTGATCATCCAGGAGATATTGTCTTCTTCGAGCTCCCCGATGGGTGCTGTCTCAACCACGCTGTTACTCAAGGCATCATTCTTGGCGTCGCGATCCACAATCACATAGCGTGTGCATTTCCGTGTTAGTATTTCGCTCGCACCCTTGATGTATAGGCGGTGACCCCCATCTGGAAGTTGCACAATGCAACCTATGGACTTGCGCTCGCTTGAAAACGGGACCATTTGAATGACATTCGCAGCATTGCGTGTGGCTTTGTAATTCGCCCAACCGAGCTCCTTCGCAAACTTTAATAGCGCCGTTTCTGTCTTGTTTCCAATAAACATGGTCGCTCCACTTTCGGGATCCACCTCCTTGGATGCGGTCGAGTCAACGGCAATAGCAGCGTTAAACATCTCTACTAGCTGGGGTGTGAAGGTCTTGTTGAAGTTAGACAAATCGATGGCAAAGTTCCTCGCATTTGGGCCACTCCTTTCTGCTCTACCGGTCCTCTCGTGGTTCTGGTCAAGCCCTCAGACAAACTTGGCATGAATACCGACACAACCAGCAACGACGGTCATCTCGCTCTTGGTGAGGGTTCTGGTTTTGTTGGTGCAGACGACTGAGGCATTTGCCATAGTCTCACATGATCCAAGCACACGGACCAGTAAGTTCTCTTTTAACATTCGCTTTGTCGCAAAGGCCAAGGCTAAAGTCACGGCAAGGGGAAGTCCTGTGTTTGACAATGTGACGTTATAAGGCAACCACGGCGGCGACGACAGCGATGCACTCACAGTGGTGACAGCAGCGACACCGGGACAGCAATGACCGCTGCGACAGCAGCGACGCAGCTACGGCGACGACGGCAGTGACTCAGCCATGGCGACTCCGGCAACGATGCAGCCACGGCGGCGACCGCGGCGACAGCAGCAAGGCGGTGACTCAGCCACGGCAACGACAGCAACGACACAGTGACGACGGCAACTGCAGCGACGCAGCCATGGCGGCAGCAGCAGCGACGGCGATGACCACAGTGGCGCACCCACGCAGACATGGCGACGACGATAGCGACGCAGCCACGGCGGCGACGACAGCGACGCAGACGTGGCAGTGATGACAGCCACGCAGCCACGTCGGTGACGGCAGCGACGCAGCCACGGCGGTGACCGCGGCGACGCAAACACGGCGGCGACACGGCGACTGCAGCAACGATGACAGCCACGCAGCTATGGCAACAACCGCAGCAGCGGAGCCACGGCGCAACGACGACACGATGGCGGCGATGACCGCAGCGACGCACCCACGGCGGCGACACGACCATGGCGACCGCAGCAACGCGGCCACGGCTGTGACAGCGATGTGGTGACCGCGGCGACCACTGCGACCGCAACAATGCAGCGACACCGGGGGTGATAGCAATGGTGGCGGGGGCAGTAGCGACAGCTGCAGTGAAGGCGGTGGCAGCGGCGGCGGGAATATTCACTTCTTACTATGTGTGACATTGTATCATAGCTAGCTCATTGAATATATTATATTTTAATCTTTATGCGGGTATGAATTCCACTGCGGTTTTGCATTCCACCACGGGTCACTGTGTCATACCACAAACCCTGTGTCACCCGCAAATGTTATGGGCCGGTTATGTACCCCTAACCGTACAGTTACGGGTTCCACGGTTAGGGGTACAAACACTCGCAAAACCGTCACGGGTGTACCCATGCGGAACCTTAGTTATCTCCTGCGATGGGATCGACTTGTTGACAATCCAGGTGAACGCGACATTATCCTTGTCCCTGATCACAACAATAGACTAGTCCCCGCCACCTACTACGCCCACTTCACCTGCATCGACGAGCCCCTCATCCTTGGACGTCTGACTACGATGTCGCCCATCTATGCTGAGCCCCTCTACGCTAAACCCCATCCCGATGCTCACCTTCCAGAAGTAGATGATTGGGACCTCATGGCCCTGGAAGGGAGCCACCAACACCGTCACCATGTCAACCACCTCCTGGATGGCCTCTGCGACGCAGGCACGCTCGCGGAGGTCCACCGCTATCGCATTATCATCCGCCGACTCCAGTTCCAGGTCGAACAGGAGTACAACCACCTCCTTACCTCCCCAGCACGTCGTGCCAAGTATTCCGCTTCCCAGCTTGCCGCAGACGCTGACCTAGTGTGATGCTGCTTCAGGCTCAGAGATGAGCTGCGCAGTATCGAGATGCGTCTCTATGATGCCACCGTCATGTCCCATATTGGCCTGAAGCTCGACCAGATCCTCGAGCGGCCAATCCTCCCGTCAATGTCGTACTGGCTCCGCGGCCATCCAGCCACCCACAAGACCGACATCGTGGCCAACCTCCCCGTGCGCGTCCTGGTACGCTCCCACTTTATGACCACTCCCGCCACACCTCCACGCCCTCGCGCGCCCCCGGCGCCCCCTGTCTCTCCTACCCCCATCCCCGTTCGCCAGCGCGTGGTGCGCCTCCTCAGGCGCAAGACCCCCTGCGAGCCCAAGTCCTCCCCCGACGCCAACGACACCGGCCGCGCCTTATCAGGCGAGCCTGCCACTTCCGACTAGAACAGCGTGGCAGCTGTTCCCTTAGGGGAGGGCGTACTGTTACGATTTCCCTCCCGGACTGCCGGACCATTGACTCCCGTACGTGGACTGCTTACAATACTATGCTTACCTCCTGCTTTGTGACTCAGTGACTGCTTACTGTACGTGCTTACGGACTGCTGACTGATTGTCTTGGCTTCATGACTCACACTGGCCGATCCGTGGATCGGCCTGTTACTATACTTAGACCTTGACTCGTGCTGACTCGTTCTGGTACTATACTTAGCACGGAACGTTCCCGGACATTCTACTACCTTCGTTATGACTCGGTAGTAGGTGACACGTGATTCCCTGTAGGACTCCTATATAAGGAGTCCACTTTACGCAGAGTCAAGCCCTAAGCTTGACTTAGTTTCGCAATCGAGACCTGACCTTGCTCCCCCTTTGCCCCATCCCCTTGTCCGCGCCTTGAGCTCTGCTATCTCAAGCCACTCTGCCTTGCCTTGTCACTGCCCTCGCCGTCGCTCGGGCACACTAGCTTACTCCCACGCACCTCTAAGTCGGCTGTAACGACTTAGCTCAGATTGCCTTAGGTCACGCGCCTCATGACTCTGCAACACTCCGAAGAACTTAGCTTCCCTCTCCACGTCGTTGAGGTCACTGCAAGTACCTCGCTCAGATCCCGTGCTCCTCGTCATTGCACGTGATACTCCTTGTCTAGTCTTTTAGGCTTAGTTGCACAAGTCATGCCAGAAGGCCCCTTGAGCCTTAACAGTGGTGCGCAGGATAGTGATCAGAGGTATGTGATTCCCTTTCTTGGTGGAACTCCAACTCAGCTGAGATCCTCAGGCTGGCTCAGGGCAACATGGAATTGTATAATGTGATTGGTGGGGAGCGTACATCACAGTGACAAATACAATACTGTACATGTTACGCTCAGCCTTGGGCATTCTTAGCGGCGTGCTGTCTGGTGACTTGGCTCAGCCCAAGTCCTGCTTCGTGGGGTAGTACCGCTGGTACTATGGACATTATGGCGATTCTCCTATTGATTGTCAAGGCTCAATACATAGGCCTTCTGTCTTGCACAAGTGTCACTGGTACACAAGTTGCGCAGGTGCACTTGGTGACTCAAGCACAAAGATGTTCTCTCTTGTTATAGCACAAGTATGAAGCTTCTGGTGCACTTGGTGACTCAAGCGCAAAGGTGTGAGGGGCCAAAGGTTCCCTGAATACAAGGGAGGAGAAACAAGGGGGTAGAGCAAGAAGCGGAGTGTACTGGTGGTCCTTTGGGGTCTGTTCTGGTTCGTTCTAACCAAGGGTCACTCTGCAGTGATTCCAAGGGGTCTGGTATTCGTAGGCTGATCAGAAGAGGTCGAGTCTAAGTCTTTACATGTCCAAGATGCGTACTACTTATAGTAAACCAGTCAGGCCCCTATCAAGAGGGACGCATAAGTGTCAGGGCATAGGGCCCATGTCGTCATAAGGGTCCAGAGCACACACCATAAGGGCGCGGCAGCGTTCTAGTTCAATCTGATGGACGCGTGCAAGGAATGATGTCAAGGGTCAGTCCAAGTGTCCAATCATCTAAGAAACTGTTATCGTAATGACGCGCGGCTTGTACACACGCCGGAACACGTCTGCACCATGCCCTAGGACCTAGGGAACACGCCTTCAGCGTGCGGTGATGTGCCGATGTGATGTGAGACACGCATGCACCTGCAGTGCCATGCGCCTGCCACAACCATGCGCTCGTAGCATGAGGCTAGGAGCTCCTTCCTAATTAGTCCAGTTCAGTGTCAGTTCCAGTCTCGTACAGTAATTCAGTCATGTAGCATCATAGGGCCTCCAAGGGAGGTCCACATTCCATCCTTGTCTTGTCAGGTACCTAGTCGCAAGTCCCAGAGACTGCGCAAGGGCTAGTTCAGTGCACAGAGGCAGTGTGATCGTAACAGTACAAATAACATGACATAACAGCAGAATGGGCTTTCCAGCCTTTCCCTCTTCTTTCCCCTGCATGCCAGTGAACTCCTCTAAGACCTTTTCCCTGTTTCAATCCCTCTATGCCCTGCCTCTTGACACCAACCAAGCCACTGGGCCACCAAGCGTCTTGATAAATTCACATCAGAGAACTTCTCTCGTCTCTGTTCTAGAATCTCTCTTGCTCCTTACTCATTGACACAGCTGGTTTTCTCTCTGTGCTTGCTTTGACCCTCAAATTCACTCAAATTGCTCCTCATGTCTGGCTCAGATCTTGTGGCTACCATAGATCAATGCGCCTTGCGACCAGATGGGACCTTGAAGGACGCATTGGAAATTGTTTGGTATAATGACCAAGATGATGATACGCCTATGGCACCCTCAAGTACTGTTCAAACAGGTCAGTATGGTTTGTCGCTGTTCATTTCCTTGTACACTGAATCCATCAGGGCGAAATCAATGAATGTGGAACACTGCGCAGATGCGGGAAATAATTGAAGCAGAACAACAACCCGTTGATATAGAGTCACGTCTGAGGCTTCAGCGGAGGAAGAACACCAAACACAAGCACGAAATGCTGTCTGGCTCTGATGAGCCATATACCTCAAGTGAGACCTCTGATTTGGAAACTGAGAGTGATCGTGATGTTACTGAGATCACGCCTGAGGAGGTATGTTTTGTTCCGCACATTTTCACTTTTGCTAACATAGATCTTAGATCGCTGACACGTTGCCTTCGAAGATCAAACCACCAAAGCCTCGGAAGGCATCAAAGGGGAAAGGTAAAGCCAAGGCCTTGTCGAACAAACCCTCAGCTGCAAAGAGACTACATCGTCCCGCAATTGAGGAACTTCCAGACAAGGATACACCACAGGCGCTTCAAGTTCAGCCACAGGGCTCTATGTCAAGTGTTAGCTCAGCCCAGAAAAAGGTAAACTCATTCTTATATGACCCAATTCTTCTCTGACTGTCCCAGGGAGTCAAGAAGAGTCCAATTTATCTCTTTTATGAACCTGTCAACTTTGCTGCTGATGGCAGTCCTGGGAAACCAGGTGATAAGCATTACCGATGCTATCATGGAAACAGGAAGGTCTTGACCATCACGAAAGCGACGAACCACAATTTAAATGGTATGATCTGTCTGTGACCGATGCTTCAGTAGTCTAATGATCCACAGGTCTTATTGGTCACTTGCGAACTCATTTCAAGCCGCTTTTCAAGCTATACATGGTCCTCAAAGATCGTGACACTCCGCCATCTCAGGATGAGATTGCATTCACCTCTGGTCACAAGGAATTTAGTGGGCAAGATCAAGCAGAATATGTCAAAGCTCTCGAGACGAGAGCTTCGTCAATAACCTCTGCATTTTTGAGACAGGAAAGAGCGACTGTGGTACATTGTATTAAGTTTATCCTCTCCCAGCATGACCAACATGGTTTTAGGAGCTGTTTGATCATAGCAAGTTTGAGCACCTTCTTGTTGAATGGATTGTTACCTGTGATCAGCCATTTGATGAAGTGGAAAAGCCTGAGTTCATCAACATGCTTCAGTACATGCACCACTCCTCAACAACCCTCAAACTGCCAAGTCAAGATGGCATTCAAAGGCGTGTGATGAAACTGGGTGAAGAGATAGTTGAGGGCACACGAGAAATGTTTAAGGTGGGGACATCTCTGTCCTAGGTTCATTGGCATCCAATGCTTGGTTGCAGACCCTGGAGGGGAAGATCAGTCTTTCACTTGATGCATGGACGTTGAGCAATGGCCTGGCTTTTTTGGCCATTGTTGCTCACTATGTTATGAACAAAGGAGAGTTGGGTATGTCGTCCTTCTTATAAGGCATATTTCCTATTGACAAACAAACATAGAGGAGCTTCTCATTGACTTCCAGGAGTTAATTGGCCCTCACTCTGGTGAGAATATGGCTGAAGCGGTTTGGGGAATGCTTGGGCTGTATGGGCTCAAGGGCAGGGTGCGTCATTAAGATGTTAATTAATCTCTTTACTGACAGATTATAGATTCTTGCCATAACGATGGACAATGCGAGTAACAATGACACCCTGATGGCATGTTTAGAGGCTTGCTGCCAAACAGAGGGCGTTGACTTTTCGGCTAAAGACACTCGTATGCGATGTATGCCTCACACCATCCACCTTGCCGCACTTAAGGTCAGTAACTACATCCCATTGCTTTAAGCTGAGTGCAGCGTGCTGAGATCCACCAGCTCTTTGAGGCCATTGGTATAATGTTGGAGAAGGATAGCGACAAAGCGGCTGCATGTGGGAGTAATTATCAAGATGACGTCACCTTTAGGATTGAAGATGACGACGAAGCATGTGATAACAATGAAGACTGTGAAGAGAATGTCCTTGAAGCTATTTCCAAGGTGAGTTTTGCAGGATTACTAGTAAGCGTTGATGGGCTCATTTCTATCAGCTTCATAAAGTTGTACGAGCTGTTTGCTCAAGTCCCCAGAGGTGGCAAAATTGGCTTAAGGAAGTCCGTATGTCTTTCTCAGAACATACAGCGGAGACCAGTGGTACTGCCCTCATGCTTATTCTTGACGTCAAGACCAGATGGTCATCAACTCACCAGATGCTTCATAAGTTCTCTTTGGTCAGACTACTAGTATTGCCAGTGCTTGCCTCATAATGTCCTAGGTTGTGCGTTAAGGCACCGTGAAGCTATCAACACATTCATCTATCAGCATGAAGATTTGATACAGTACCGCCTAACTGAGGAGGATTGGCAAGCAATAGAGATGGTAACACGCTGGCTAAAATCATTCCATTCCGCCACCACCCAGATGTCTGCAACGAAGAGTCCCATGCTCTCTTCCACTCACGCAATCTTTCATGGACTTCAGGCCGATATCAAGGACATTCTCCATGAGGAGAAAGGCCTATCTCCCTGCCTGATTAAGGGCCTTGCTGATGCCCATCTGAAACTTAGCGAGTACTACTATAAATTTGATGAGTCACCTTTCTATCTCTGGGCATCTCGTAGGTCTCATCTTGCAAGCTAGTTACCTATTAAACTAAACATTCTCTCAGTTTTGGACCCTCGAATCTCGTATTCAGCACTCTCAGATGAGTTTGAAGGTGATGAAGACCTTGCACCATTCCTTGATGCGGCAAAAGATCAACTTCACATATATTACAAGACATACTATGTGAAAGCGAGTGATACAGCACCCGGTGGCCCTTCGCTATCTAACCAATCCAGTTGGGTGCCCTCAACTGTTAATGGCTCTCCACAGAGAGACTTCACTGCTCGGTTTCGAAAGCGTTGTGCACCAATTGACAAACTCCTAGAGTTTTGGAAGCTCCCTCAAGAGGAGTTTGAGACTTGTAACCCAATTCAGTGGTGGTCAGGTCGTCGATCTTCATTTCCCAACCTGTATCGCCTTGCGTGTGATATCTTGTCCATCCCAGGTGGGTTTCCTGTTCTTTTTGTTTCATGCGTGCCTCACTGTCTTTGCCAGCTTCCGCTGTGGCAGTGGAGAGGGTTTTCTCAGGGGGTTGAGATACAATCTCTCTCCGCCGTGCTAGCTTGAAGGCAGAGACTATCAAAACTCTCATGCTGGTCAAAAAGAGGTTGCATTTGGTATAAGGTGAGTTATGCCACAGCTGTACTCGGCGCTCACAATGGAATGAGATGCTTCAGAGCGCCCATGACATCTGAGATGTCCTTCCGTTCCACAGCGATCTCAACTATTCATACCAGCCTTTCCCTGATTTCCCTCTTGCCAGACTTGTCCCAAACCCTAACTCGGCCAACGTCGCCTGACATCACATATAGAAGCCCTCTCAAAGGGCATTGAAATTTTATTTGAATTTCTCACCATTATTTTCTTCGTGACTTCTTCCTGCTTGCCCCAATGCTCTCCTCACGATCTTGCAGCCCGGCACTGCAGTCACACACTCATGCACCCAACATTGCTCCCAGTGTCACCACCCTGCCCAATACACAGTGTGCTGTGGAACCACACGCCTCCCCCCACCCCACCAAAACCCATCATGATACCCTCCACACCACATCGTTGCCACCATGTGTCATTGTCATAGAACCTCTGCCCCCCACACGCACACAGAGTCAGAAGGATCCCGATGACAAGGGGGGGAGCAACAGCAAGTTGGTCTCATCATTCTGTACTATTTGCGAGACGCTCCTGCCACTTTGGTCGCTTGTGTATTGTCTGTGGTTGTCAGTCAAGCACACCACTTCTTGGCTCACCCTCCACTTACATAGAATACTAGTACTTTGTTTTGAATAAAGTCCCATTACCTGTAAGATGGCCGTGAAACCACCCGTACATGTACCATTTGAGTTTGTTGGGTCATCAGTATACGGTTCAGAGACAGGGTGGGTAGACCTGTCCTGACCTGTCAAACATACGGCCGTGCCCGTAATACGGTACGGTGTGCAGCCCTACGCAGAGCCTCAGTGGGGGTCAGTGACACGGTTACGAGGGACCGTGGCTCAAAGCGAGCTCGCGTTCTTGTCATGTGATCGAGTAGGCACTATGCGTGACCTAAGTCGTCTGGTATTGCACGTGATCCTGGGAAGGATGATCACATGGTATCTTGTTGGAATGAAGTAAGGCTGAGGTGCCTGAGGCCGAGATGCCCGAGTACTTGGTTCCGGTAGGTCCTTCGCAAAGGAGCCTTTCTGTGACGTTACATGTGTTATAGCACACGCGTCAAGCTTCGATATGGCTGACTAAGCCGGAGCGGTGATAGAGATGAAAGGAATAGGAAGGTGCTTAGTCACAAAGGTTCTGCAGTGGATTCAACTCGTATTAGAGACGAAGTTGAGACTGGGGATTCCAGCTCAACTTCCTACTGCTTTTATACTACCCTACCTAGTCATAACGAGTCGTAGGTAGGAGTCAATCAAGAGTTAGTAGTGCTCACCAAGAGTCACTACTATGAGTCGCGTACAGTCGCGACGACTCAGAGGGAGTCGCCATGAGTTGCTATATAGTATCAGTCGCGTCGCGTCGCGTCTCAGTCATGAGGAGTCATCGTGTCACATGACATATGGTCATATGACACTGGTAAGTCCGAGTCGCGTCACATGATCTTTCATCATGTGACAGTACAGGTCACGGGTCAGAGCCTGAATGGTGCGTCAAGTGAGAGATAGGGAAAAGAAACCGTAACAGTCAGAGAAGGTGGAATAGGTGTTGGGTCGGGATCGTCACTGTCATCACAGCCTGTGACGTTGCTACATTCACCTTTTTCTTGTGCGTCCATCACAGCACTGTAGATTTCTTCATCCGAAATTTCTTCAATGAGCTCCACTTTGCATGCTGGGTTTACCAGGGCCTTGACATCCATCTGATTACATCTCTGAAGCGCTCCTCTCTCAACCAGTGCATCTAGACCATCAACTATCTGGTGCTCAGCACAGGCAATGGGATCCTCCTGACTGACAGTGTTGTGTATGAGAGTGGAGATGGGAATAGAAGGAGGGGAGGTGACAGTTGCAATGTCCATGTCAGGTAAGATGCCAGCCTTATGCCAGCAGTTCCAGATTGTAGTGGTGTTGACTTCCTGCCATGTGGTGTCTGCAATACACATGGCCCAAAGCTGGTCAATATCATAGAGTTCTGAGGGAGTGACACCCTCATCATAGTGAGTTATGGCATGTTGAATGTATGTGGCTCAGTAATGGGCCTTGAAGCACTGAATGATACCTTGGTCATTTGGTTGGATGTGAGCAGTGAGATTTGGTGCAAAGTTCTCCACCTGGATGTTCTCAAGCCCTTCGGGAACAATATGGCCAGAGAAGTTGTCCTGTAGAAGGAGAATTTTGCGGCAAGGGATTTGCTGGCCTAATCATCGGTCCCAACTCCAAAGCCACTCTTGATACAGCTCTGTAGTCATCCATGCTTTCGCATTGTTGTGATAATAGAAGCCAAGCTGTGATCCTGTCTTCTTCCCAAACACTCTTGGCTTATAGGCTTTGCCAATGATGAAAGGTTCCAGCTTCTCTGACCCATCAGCATTCATCAGCAAAAGGTCCTGGTGACTTGACACACTTGGCAGTGACCAAGGCATCATAAAGTCAGTTTAAGACACCCAAACTAGTCAAGACAATTTTTTGGCCTTGATTTGACCTTGGAAGTTTGTGGACTTAGGATAATTTTCCGCATTCTCACTACTTAACAAGACCAATTAACACCAGTTAGGACCAGTCCTTTTACAAACTAATTAATAATGTTAAACTATTAAAATTTTATTATTAATATATTTGGACCTTGTTTGTTAGCTGTTTGCACATGCTTGTTTGCATGCACTTGGCTCACCAATGCAGTTGATGTGGCTCACATGAGTTATGTCAACTTGAACGTTAGTAGTGTTCTCTCAGCCATGGGCCCTTACCACCGCCGCCATTCCCTCCGCCACCCCAAATGCAAGCAGAGGGGCTTCGTCACTTTCACCCCAGGGTTTTAAGGTGAGTTATTCATACAACTAACACTGATATCTTCTGTTTTGCAGGTATTGGTGGTTAAGGCATGACACGGGTTTTGGGGTGTTTTTTTTCCCACGGTCCCTGGAAGGTCAAGTTTTCGACGAAATTCTTAGTTGAGGAGTGAAAATGATAGAGAATTGATTAAGCTATATCTCCACCAAATCTCAACCGATTTGGATGATTATTGGTGTGTCAGGAGCCCAAACACCGTGGAAACCGTACGGTTTGTCAACCCGCATGGTTTCCACGGTGTTTGGGCTCCTGATGCACCAATCATCATCCAAATCAGTTGAGATTTGGTGGAGATATAGCTTAATCAATTCTCTATCATTTTCACTCCTCAACTAAGAATTTCATCGAAAACTTGACCTTCCAGGGACCGTGGGAAAAAAAAACACCCCAAAACCCGTGTCATGCCTTATTGGTGGTGAGATACCACAGGCCAGCACCACCACTAGCAGTGGGTGCAATGGCAGCAGCAGCAGCACGGCGCTGGCAGCAATGGCGGCAGCAGCAACGGCGGTGGCAGCAATGGCGGTGGCAGCAGCACCAGGACCGGTGATACCAGCGATGGCAGCGGCAGCAGCACCAGGACCGGCGCCACCAACAACAGCGGCAACAGCAGCAACAGCAGCACTGCGGTGGCGGTGGCGGCACTAGCACCAATGTCCTCGCCAGCGCACGTCTCCACAATGCCCTGACCCCTCCGCAGCCCCCTTCGCCACAACCGTCAATGCACCGGCAGCCCTGTGATGAGCAGGCGCAGCGTGCAACGCCCCTGCGCACCAATGCATATTCGACTGCCTGGCCCCAACGTGTGTGCTGGCGGCCCTCCCCCCGACAGGCAGGCGCAGTGGGCAATGCCCCTGCGTGCCTGTGCATATTCATGTGCCCAGCCATCAATGTGCCGGCGGCTCCCCCCAACGAACAGGCGCAGTGGGCATTGCCCCCGTGCCAGCAACTGCTTTCTCTCAGCATGGGCATCCCCTCCCTCGCTTCAAATGCAAGTGGAGGGGTCGTTCTCTCAACCCCAGGTCCCTACCACCACTGCCGTCCCCTCCACTGCCCCAAACATGAGTGGAAGGGCTTTGTCCCTTTCATTACAGGATTTAAAGTAAGTTATACTATAACTATAACTGAACTGACTATTCTTGTTTTACAGGTACTAGTGGTGAGATACCACAGACCAGCACAGACCAGCACCACCAGCAGTGGGTGCAATGGCAACGGCATCAGAGGCACCAGTGACACCGGCGGCAGCAGCAGCACCACCAACAGCAGCGACAGCAGCATGGCTGCGGGCGACGGGACCAGCACTGGCATCAGCGATACCGGTGGCGGCAGTGGCACCACTAACAGCAGTGGCAGCAGCACGGCCATGGCTGTACCAGCAATGGCGACGGGACCGGCACCGGCTGTGGCGGTGACACCAGTGGCAGCAGCACGGCTGCGGCAGCCCCAGCACTGGGATCAGCGACGCCAGCAGTGGCAGCAGACCACAAATAGCAGCAGCAGCAGCAGCACAGCTGCGGCTGCACCAGCAACAGCAATGGGACCGGCACTGGCTGCGGCAGCAACACCAGTGGAAGCAGCATGGCCATGGCTGCAGGGAGCAGCAGGGGAAGTGGCGGTGGTAGCGGGGGGAAGTGGCGGCAAGGGATGGCAGTGGCGGGGGACAGTGGCAGTGGCAGCAGGGGATGGCAGCGGTGGCAGTGGGGCACAGTAGCAGCGGTGGGGGATGGCAGCGGCAGTGGCAGCAGCAGAATCTTTGTATTTCCATTTCTGTAGCTACTAGATCTACATATATATAATGTATATAGACCTTTTAATAAAATGAAATGGGTTTCAATGGGTTTTGTCGGGCACTGTGTGAATTATGGTATGTGTTGTGGGTTTACAGTGTGCACAGATATGGTGTGTGAAATCAAACCCTAGTATAAATCAGACCCTATAATAGGTTCAGGTCAGCCCAAAAGTACCTGGGCCAATCAGAAATCAAGGGGGTTATAAGGAGCCTAAAGGAGGCAGTAAAGTACATTTCAAGTTGATTTTGAGTCAAGACAAAATCAAGCCAAATAAGCCATGTCCTCAGCTTGATTTTGCCTTGACATGCATCAAGTCACATCAAGTCACATCAAGTACACATCAAGTGTGTTGGACCTTTTGCTGATGTGGCCGCTTCAGTACTGGATCACTAGTGATTATCCGCTTCAGTGCCCATATGGCTTCAGTGCATTCCTTGGTCCAGACAAAGGGAACTCCTTTCTTGGTGAGCTGTAGTATTGGCCAGACAATGCCGGCATACCCAGGGACAAAGGGCCTCTGATAGCCAAAAATGCCCAGGGTACTGCACACTTGTTTGAGATTGTGTAGCTCTTCTGGCCAGTCAGCTAGTCCATTGTGTTTGGTAGGATCAATCCTGATGATTCCGCCTTCTATTCTTATCCCAAGGTAGTCTACCACAAGTTGCTCAAAGTGGCACTTGCTGAGCTTGAGAAAGAGGTCCTCTTCTGCCACTTGCTCCAAGATTTCCATCACAATTTGTCGGTGTAAGACGGGGTCATCTCCTGTTGCCACTAGTATGTCATCCATGTAGACAAAGACCTTCCCTGGGTATTTGTCTTTGACTGGTTTCAGGATCCTGTCCATGGCCCTTTGGAAGGTTGTGGGGGCATTGGTCATCCCAAAGAACATCACTGTTGGCTGGTAGAGACCACTGGGAGTTTTGAATGCAGCCTTCCATCGGTCCTCTGGCACAATGCGGATATTGTTGTATCCATCCCACACATCCAGAGTGGTGAAAAGAGTTTTCCCATGGAGCTCTTCCAGGATCTGCTCAATATGAGGCATAGGGTAGACATTGTGCTCTGTCCATGCGTTTACTTCTCTGTAGTCCTGTACTGGCCACAGCGTCCCATCCCTCTTTTTTATGAAGAAAAAGGGGACCCCCCATTTAGATGTACTGTCTTCAATGTGTCCCAGTTCTTTATTCTTTTTAACAAAGTCCTGCTCTGCACTTGTTTCCATGCATGTGAGGGGATACACTTTTGCATTGATGAAGTCTGGGGCACCCAGTTTGAGATGGATCACATGGTCTTCCAGCTGGACTGGTGGGAAGCATCATGATGTGCATTCTGAAAATAGCTGCTTGAAGCACCGGTAGTGCACCAGTAATCCAGTTAGGTCTTCTGCCAGTTGTTTAGTTTTGTTTGGCTCTGGATTTTTGGATAGTCTGGGGAGTGGGCGGACATAGCAAACCACTTCGTCCCCTTCTTCCCATGCTTTATCTCTGCGCACGGCTTCAATTATCCTGGCCACCACTTGCTGCCTTGCCCACTTAAAGAGGGCAGTTTCTATCTGGATGGGTGGCCCCCTGATCTTTCCCTGGGCCCAATCGATACTGGGGTTGAAGGTTTTTAGCCAGGGGTACCCAAGGATTGCACAGTTGCTTCCCAGGCTGGTCACATAGAACTTTTGCAGTTCTTCCTTATCCCCCTTTTTAACCCTCAAGATGCAGTATTGGGTGAGTGCACCTGCCTGGTTTTCTGATCCATCCACATTGAATACCCTTCTTGGTTCTGGCAGCTTTCTTAGGCCTATCCCCAATCACTGGACCATGCATTGGTCCATGATATTTTCTGTCACACCACTGTTGACTAGCACGTGTTCTTCAGCCTTTCCTTTGGCACATGTAAAGGTAAAATCTGCTTCAATTGAACTGATCTCACTGATATACATGATGCGCATGGCTTACACTCTCACCCAGGCCAAATGGTGAGAGCGATTTAAAAACCCTTCAGAATAAGTGCATCCAACATTTCATCCTTCTCTTTTTGCTCCATTCCTCCTATCTGTTCGACCAGGCTGCTAATTTCCACAGCTGCCTCTTTTCCTTCCTCCACCTGGGTGATGCGTGCGCTCATCCCTTGGTGGCTGTGCATCCCCTTGTCTTTCCTTGGTAAGTTCTTCTTTTGGTCCTCTGCCTTCTTAGGACACCCCTTGCTGAGATGTCCTTGTTTTTCGCAGTAGAAGCAGTGTCCTTCAGTGCTGAGCTTCTGGTGTTTTTCAGGAGAGAGCATGTTGACATGTGCTGCATCAACGTCCATGGGCACTGGCTTGTTGCTGCTGCTGTGGGAATTCCTGGTCTGCTGCTGCGGTCTTCCAAGCGCTTGGCACCATTGCTGTGCATTCATGGCTTGGCCTTGGCTTTGGAAACTGCTCAGGCTGGATTTTACCTCTGCCCATAATTTGTGCTGCTTATGTGCCACAGCCTGCCATCCTCTCATGGTGGTTGGGTGTGGGTCCATTTTTTCCGAGACAGCGCAGTGCAGGGGGTCCTTGAGTCTGTGACAGAATTGGGTGATTGTGCCCACATCATCCTGCCCCCAGTTGGCAAGGGCACACCAGTGATCGAATGAGGCAATGTAAGTGTCCAGGTCATTGCCTATCATCTTGCACTGAAGTAGCTTTTGATGCGCATTAGCTCATTTCATGGTGTCTGTGTACGCTGCCCTGAAGCCCATCTCAAACATGACCCAATACACTTCATCTGTATTCGCCAGCATGTTGGGTCCTCATCTGGCCATGTCCAGATCATCCAGCATCCACTCAACCCAGTCATTCACATGCTGCCCTCTTATGAAGCTCAGGGCAAGTCCCATGCAATCAAGAGGGACCTTCATGGCAGAGTTTTCCCTGTTCAACATTTTGTAGATGCGGAACTCCCTCAAAAACTGGTCGGATTTGGACCGGTCTCCGTCAAACACCACTGGTGGATTTCCTTTCAACCCTAGTGCTTAAAGGTCTGGTCCTATGGACCAGAAAATAACTGGGGACTGGACCGGACTGCACTGGGTGTAACCGGACTGCAGTTCCAGTCCGCCTCAGTTAGCAGCAGCTACCAGTTACAGTCTGTGCGAGATCATGCACATGTCCATAACTGGCCATAACTGGTTAGGACCGGGGTGGACTGGTCTTCGTGCGACACATCACCTCCACCTCCATCCACTTGCCGCCGCATCATCACACACCACCCCTCTCACTCGCAAATGTGAGAAGGGCCTGGTTTGCTTGGGGTGTGTCACCATGGCTGCCATGTCACCGCCACTACCCCCTCTCGCTCACAAATGTGAGATGGTAGTCCTCTCTCTGGGACGATGCCTAGCCATCACTACCACCCCCTCTCACTCGCAAATGCGGGATGGGTGGTCCTCTCTCCTGCGACAACACCTAGCCACCACAACCGCCCCCTCTTGCTTGCAAATGTGAGTTGGGGGTGGTTTACTTTGCTTGAGACGGCTGCCACATTGCTGCCACCATCACCACCCCTTCACTCACAAGTGCGAGGTTGGGTTCTGCTGCAACACGGCTGTGGCTGCCCCTCTGTTTCCTTTTGTTATCTCTCACCCACTGGCTAATGGCTTCCCCCACAGGTAGATGGAGTATCACCCCCTCAGGCACACAAGCATGAGTTGGGGGTGGTTCCCTTTTCTTTGAGACAGCTGCCATGTCACTGCCACCATCCCACATCGTCACCGCTGCCGTCTCCATCGCCCTGTGCAAGCGCGGCACACGGCATCGTGGCATCATCCACACGGGTGCAGTGTGCATGCCAAGGCGCGCATCACCACTGCCACCCATTCTGCTATCACCCCCCACTGTCACAGCCACAGGTAGATGCCACCGTCTTCACTGCCCTGTGCCCACCTCCAAGTCTATGCGCATGGGCACAGCGCACATGCCGAGGCACGTGTCACCACCACCGTCACTGCGCTGACTGGCCTGCGACATGCACTTGCCTGCGAGTCCATGCGCACAGGCGCAGCATGCACGCTGAGGCATCACCACCGTCACCCGCTCGCCTGCAAGTCCATATGCACAGGCGCAGCATGCACGCCAAGGCATCACCACCATCACCATCCCATCTGGCCTGCAACATGCACATGGGCGCAGTGTGCATGCTGAGGCACGTGTCACCACCACCGTCACCACCCCTGTCTGGCCTGCAACATGCGCACAGGCGCAGCGTGCATGCCAAGGCACGCATCTCCACCGCCATCACCACTGTACCAAGGCACACGTCACACTCATCCCCCTCTCATTTGCATGTTTCATCAACTATATTACATTAAATAGATTGTAGTGTAGAATGTGTAGATTAGATTTGTATAAAATGATTTAATTTCAACTTGTGAGAATGAGAGAATAAATGCACATAGGTGTGCACCCAGGCCAAAGACCGGTCTGAACCGCATCTGGACCAGTCCTAACTGGTTATGTGAGGGCTCTAGAAAAAACTGGTTGAGACTGGTTATGTGACCGGACTGGACTGCATATAACCGGTTCTGTGCGGTCCAGTCCGGTCACAGTGATTTTTCTCAAATTTTTGGACCAGTCCCAGTCCTGGTTATGCCAAAAAAGGAAAAATAACTGGACTGGACCAGACTTTGAAGCACTAATGTAATCATCAGCCCCCTTGGTGGGATCCATCTTGAGGGTCAGGAGCTCATGTTGTGCTCTCTGGGGGGCAGTGACATCGCTGAAATCGAGGAGGAACCTTTCTTTGAAGGATTCCCAAGGGTCGTTGTCTAAGATTTGCCCCCTGGAGATTTGCTGGAGCCACTTGAGGCACTGGCATGCCCAGCCATTGACTTTTGGTCCTCTGATGAGGGTGAGGGCGTGTGATACCTGGTTGTCCCCTTGGGCGATGGCTCCAGCGAAGCGGTTGAGGAAGTGGTAGTTCTCCAAGTCCAGCATGAACTGCTGTGCATTGCCTCATTCCCCAGTGAATATTGGTGGGGGTTGCCCTACAAGCTTCGCATCTGCGTTCTGAGGAGCTGGAGTGGCCAGATTGAATCCTGGGAAGCCAGGGAGTCCAGGCAGCCCTCCTCCTCCTTTGGGTGGTCCTCCTCCTCCAGGTGGTCCTCCTCCTCCAGGCAGTCCTCCTCCTCCAGGCAGTCCTCCTCCTCCAGGCGGTCCTCCCCCTCCGGGCAGTCCTCCTGGTATCTCCCCACTGGGTGGTCCTCCTCCTCCGGGTGGTCCTCCTCCTCCTCCAGGTGGTAGGGGTTCTGCTGGTGCCGAAGGGTTGATTCTGGCGATATTGGCATATGATGTAGTGCTGGTGAAGCATGCTGGTGCCATGGTAATGGTGTGTGTAGACATAACTGTCATCTGTGGGTCTTCTTCAATCAGACTGGGGTCTCTAACTTGTTGGGCTTCTGCACTCTCAACTGCTTCTTTGACTGCTGATGTGAATGCACTGGTGTTGTCATCTGGGGGGTCTTTGAGGATGGGTCCTGCTAGTATGGGAAATCAGATTTCTGCTTTGGTGTAACAATAGTACTTGTCCTTCTCTGTGGAATAGGCAAGTTCGTACCACGTTCCTCCTATGTGGTGGACTGGGAAGACTCCTGCTTTGCCTCCTCTGACATTGGGGACTCCTATGAAGTAGTGACCGTCCCAAGGTATTGTTCCTTCAATGTGTGTAAGGGCGCTTCCCTTCTTACACCAATAGATTCTGCTGTCTTTGGCCTTGTTGTTGGTTTCACACTTCTCAACGAAGAATGACTTAAACTGTGAGGATGTAGAGGGCTCCACAGTGGTCGATGTGCTGGGTAGACTGGGGAACTCCATTGTACTTGCTAGGCTTGGTAGCTCAAGAGGTCTGACGTGGGTGGATAAGTCTGTTCTAATGTCACACCCACTGTCTGGGCGTACCTCCAATGGCGATGGAGGGGGCATAGGCGAGGCTGGTGAGGCTGGGGACTGAGGGCACAATAGTGGCAAGAGGTCTGCATACCTCTCCCTAGCAGGAGTGCTTCTGGTGCGCTTGAACTTAAGTCCCTTCCCCTTTATCATAGGCAAGGGGAATTGAGCGAAGTCAGGCAATAAGCCTGAGGAGTGATGATTCACAAGAGAAGAGTGAGGCATTTCACAAGTCTAAGATTTACAAGAGAACAGACTTAAGGTCTGTCCTAAGCGAAGTAATGTGATATAAGTACAACTGAATACAAGTCACTATGAGTCAGTATGAGTCATAGTGTCCCTAGGACACTACTAAGTGTACACAGTCATTGTGAGTCAGAGTACAGTAGGGGAGTCATAGCAGTGCAAGCCAGTAAGGTGCCGAGGCAGCGCATGTGCAAAGGCATGCAAATGTAGCACTAGTGGCTGCGTGCTGGTCCAGGTGGTCCATCAGACCCAGTGGTAAGTAGGTGGTACAATAGCAAGACGCGAGAGTGGAGTCACAGACTGTAGGGGCCCAGCAGTCCATGGAGTCAAGTAAATAGTAGCAATGCGCCTCCTTGTGGACAACAAGGAAGGATGATGCTACTGTCCATTGAAGCACAAGGTGGTAGGCATAGTAAGGAAGTAAAAATGAAGTGTACAAGTCCACTGAGTGTGACAGCAACCACCACCATGCTGGCAGCATCACTGCAACCACCGCTGTGCTGGCAGCATCACCATGACCACCACCATGCTGGCAGTGTCACCACAACCACCGCCATGCCAGTAGCATCACTGGCCACTGTCATGCAGGCAGTGTCACCACACCTGCACCTGCACCATCGCCATGGCACCAATCCAGCTGTGGGAGGGCTGTGAGAGGAGGTGGCATGGTGTTGAGTGCACCCACACATCCTGAGCAAGCCCCTGTTGCACAGCAGCAAGCAATGGCTTGATGTCTAGAGAGCAGGGGCTTTTAATGGAGTGAGGGTAACATGCACAACATGTCTTGGCTTGCCAGTTTGGACTTGGTTCACTTAATAGCACCCTTGACTTGGACTACTTGGCACGCTTGCTATATGTACTTGGATGCTTTGCTTTGCTTGGTGGTCTTGTCTTATGTCTTGCTATGCTTACTCTATTGAATGCTCTTTTCAGACTTGTTTCACTTGATAGCACCATGGACTTGCCTTGGCTTGGTGCATTTACTTGGATACTTACTCTGCTTGGTTGTCTTGTCTATGTCTTACTATGCTTACTTTGCTGGGTGCTCTTATTGATAAACTCACTAAGTGAAGAATAAGTGACTTTGCTTACTTGATGGGCTTTTAAGAGAAATAAGGTAACTAAGTCTACTAAGTTTTTTTCACATTTCACTGATGACTATGGGATCCACAAGGATACCTACTTATGGGTATTAGGGTACCATCACATAGTGACTAGTCACAGTCTCCCATGTGTATATAAATGAAGCACAGCAATAAGTGTTGGACTGGCCCGGATTTGGGGACCGGGACAGCGCGGTTATCCGCATGGTACTACCGCTTCGTAATCTTAGATTAGATAAGTCCGTATGTTATGATCAAAGACACTGAAAACTTTCACGTTCTCCATTCGTTCCCTACGCTTTATTGCTTCATATTAGTTCATATAACACTCATTTACTTAGGGCTGTGCACCGTACCGTTACGGTCACAGCCGTATGATACACGGTGGCTGACGGTTTCGATGCAGGCCGTATCCATACTGTACTCTTGCATCCTCCCACTCACACGATACGGACGGTAAGGAAAATGGCCGTAACGTCGTAACGGTATGAAGTTATGGTAGATTAAAGTACTAGTAGTTAGTAGCCTAATAGTAGGTAGAATAAAGTCACAATACTGTGACAATAGAGCGGCGTTCGTTAGAGCCTGACAGTTTATGCTAATTTCATCAATAAAAGCAAGTATGCTACTCCTCATCTCCCAGAAGCTCCTCCACTGCAGTGCGTGCCATACGAAGCTGATGCTTCACCAGCATCAAGGTACGGATAGTGTCTGCCTTGAGGCTAGAACGCCGCATCGATACTGTGTCTCTACCACCAGAGAAAACGCGTTCAACAGAAACAGCTGAACCTGGATGTCTGCGTCAACTCCGTGAGCTTGTAAAACAATAAAAACATCCTTACCAGGGATTGCCAAAATGTCTCGCGCAAGCCGGTATAGGTTTGAATATTCCTTCCAACGTGAGTACCACCACGACAGGGGATCACAGTGGTCAATGTCCTCTTGAGGTAGAGCAAAGTAACGGTCCAACTCATTCATGTTTGTGGGCGCAGTCTTGCGATAAACAGCACGGAAATTAATCCTCTGAGGTGATCCCTTTCCGAGGAACGATGTTGAAGATGAGGGTTGTAACTGGGAAGGCATGGGTGTCTAAGAGGAGGACTGGGACGAAGCAGACTCAGAAGGGGCCATCGAGGGATCAGGGGAGTACTTGTCATTGAAGAACGTATATAAGTCTGCCTTTGATGACTCAAGATACTGGTTCAGAGCTTCATCATCTTCGAAGTCAGCCACCAGTCCCTTTGTATGAGATACACGGGTCAAGCACTGTGGGCACAAAGTGAGAAGCGGATTAAATATTGAAGTCATTCAATTGACACATACATGCAGCCCAGATATATAATGGAGACTGATCAAACTTATAGTAATAGTCACTCAGCTTGCGGTAGGCGTCGAGCAACCCTTTCTTGATCTCAGGGGCAGTGTCATTAGGTAGTGTAGATAAGATGCTTTTGAGATGCTTCTGGAGGCCACGGAACATTGCATGGGTTGATGAGAGCATGGGGACCTTGGTTGATGACATCTCGACGGTGGCATGGCGAAATTGCTTCAGCCACTCAGCAACTAGTGCAATGCCCTCCCAGTCACGAGTCGTGAGTCTGTACCTTGCAAGGTCATGGTTTCCTGCCACGTATGTATCAATGACCCGACGATAATCCAGCGAACGCCCTGTATGATGCATCATTGACATTGGCTCAAATAAGAGATTAGTAATGAAATACATATGGAGCATCTGATGAGTTGATGCCCATCGCGTCCGAACATCCAGAATGAGCATCAATGCGGTCTCGCGGGCACCAGTAGCTCTGTCTTTCAACCAGTTTGTCACCTCAGATAACCAAGAGCGGCGGCGTTGTGGGCTTGAGCGAACAGCAATGACAATCTTTCAAAGCTAAGATGGATATATCAACACCAGTGTCAATATCAACAAGAAGAGATCATACCTTTCTGACGGACATCAATACTGGGTGTTCCTTGTCACTCACGT
>QLOZ01000626.1:0-20515 GCA_003314065.1 Lactarius sp. MG50
GAGGTGAATTGGTGAAACTTATAGTGTATCGCCCTTGAAAACCGGAAGAGTGGATGGCCAATATCTGGTATTTGACAGATTGCGCGGAAGGTTGCAGGCCTACATGAGGAAACGACATATAGGAGCTGACTGGTTTGTTACCTTGCTGTAAAGCAAGGTCTCCAGGTGCTACTTTCGCCTTATAGGGATAAGGTTTTCGTGTGTGACGCCATCACGCCCTTTCTTTGGTTCTGTGATGTGACTGTGAGTGGCTAAGATCCGGTTCGTGTCAGATCTTAGATACCATAGACCATGTTCATGTTCACTTCACGCGATCGCACAGTCTGTTGAATCTGCCATCTGGTCTTTGCTCAAGCAGATAATCCAGTTTGGTCCTGCCTAGATCACGTTCATGTTTGGCCCTGGTACATCAAACTATTATGGTAAATCACGCCCAACACCAACACGGGCAGTGACAACCATGGCAGGGCTAATAGGCAACTAATGGCTTGGGAGGCGAATGCCTCCCGAGCCGGCTGGGCCGAGAACATCATGCGACAAGTTGGACATCGCATGCCGACATACTATGGTGACAAAGGTGGTCTCGTTGGGACTACAATAAGTGGGCGGGCATGCTAGGAAAGCCAGCCATCGGCGCTGCTGTCGAAAGCAAAGGGTGTGCCAACGACACAGCAATTTGACTCTAGTAATGTAATTGTTTGGATCACTCTTGTCTTCCCTGTGCCACCTTTGCCGTACAAAACCATGCGTAATGGACAACGAGTCGAGGACTGCGGCGTCGTGATTGCTGACTATTTCGTAAGCACGAAACTGCCTGCCTGCTGTTGAACTCATGCAGACCGGTCGAGGGCATCGCCATTTCTGAAGACATATTTCTTTTCGATTTTGCAGCAGCAAGGTCTCTGCCAACGAAGTTGGCGTTTCTAGTCAATAAACGGGGTGTAGAATTCCAAATAGAGCCAATCCGCTTAGTTCTGGTTGGCTGGATGAGGTGTATTCCAGTCACGTGCCCCAGATCGAATCGTCTACAACCTCCACCGTGCCGAACTCTCACATTCATTCTTGATGGGTATCTAATCCGAACGATGATCGTAAACAACTTATCAGTATACTCTGCCCCTCATATTCCTGAGGGGTAGACCAGAGACTGGGTGACTCGAAAATTTAGAGATGAACATGATATCTCGTAGGGTAGACTCATAGAAACCGTGACCGTAACCTGCCATTGGGAAATAGGATTGATTCCTGCATAAAATACAACCTTGTTAGGACAGAACAACTATCGTGGTGTCCTTCCCGCACTTGGCGTCTATCAACATCGGCTCGATCTGTCCCATGACGCGCACGTGCATACCTACACTGGCCCCGCTTCTTAGGCTTGTATGCAAACACCGTATGCTCCGTCAGTCTCGCGGAACGCAATCTGCGGACGGAAGATGGTGCAGGCGAGTCCATACTCGCACTTCAGGCCTCGATCTCGAAGTGTAGTTTACCTATGCTTGAGGTGATCGTATGTCGTATGTGCACAAATCAGCCGAAAGGGAGGTTTACGGAACAAAGGTGCATCCTTGCATTCATGATCTACGTGTACCCTGAACGTAGGGTCCTCCCTCCGGGAGTGGTTGAGCGCACGGTAAAAGTTGGGAATCTCTGTACCAATGAGTTTGATCGCGAGAGAAATGACGGGGTCCGGAACGAACATGATGATAGAGGTCTACAAACAATTGTGGAATGTCGCTATATTCATAGAGGCAGAACACCTCGCGCACCAGCGAATAGGTGGAGGTGCCGTCAGTAAGTATATCCCCAGACACACCTGACACCAAAGATAGCACCGATCTCGCTGGAGGTAATTCCGCCAATATCCTAGAAGTATCTCAGGATCTCATTATCATGTCCGGATCTCAAGCTACAATGCATCGAAGACACACGTCTGTCCTGTTGCTATATATACACACCAACTTGGGCATCTTGATCCTCTTACCTAAGTGCCCGTGGAAGATAAACAGGCCCTTCTTCAGGCTGCCTTGATACACCCGCGTGTAAGCAAGTTTCCTGAGTGTTCCCTCCTCGAGCTTAAATGCGAGGGCAACGAACGGCGCTGCCGCCGCAGGGACGTCCTCACCTGGCGGCACACTCGCAGGCTGCCCAGTATCGTGTGCGACCACCTCGCGCGCTGCAGGGCTCGCAAGGCACGCACAAAACCATCAAGCGGTGGCTTCATAGCTGTGTTCTTTATCGTGGAGCCCCAGACAACGTGTGAGACCTTCAGAGAGACAGTTGCACGCCGGATGCCCGCTGCGGGTTACGCATTCGATGGTAGTACATTGCTCGGGAAAAGTTCGGTAATATCGTTATCACTTCGGTGAGCTACTCGATGCGTTCTCTGCGTTCGTTGGTGGCAATCCCAAGAACGGACGGTGGGATCTCGTCGGACTCAACGAACTTCGACATTATGTAGGATGATCACATGGATTGAACGTTTCAGGGGGCAAGGATGGTGCTCACCCCTTTGTACCCTCGTTATTGATAGCCGCGGCCTTTCACCTCACAAGGTCAACGACACCCTCCACTGGCAGTTGATCCTCCACGCTAATGGGAACTTGAACTGCAGCGGCCGGTATACGAGGACGTGACCGGACTAGTTGGGAAAGCAAACATACCTGTCCATCTCGTTGATGAAAGATAACGGAGGAACGTTATACCGCCGCATTTGCCGGCCCACAGTAATCGTTTGACTCTATGATGACAACCCCGTGACTAAATGTACGCATGGGCTCTCGCAGGAGAACACACCTGGACGCCAGATACCGCACATAACACCAAAACTGTTCCATCAAGCACACCCAACGCACGCTCGACTTCTATAGTAAAATCTACATGACCTGTGTAAAGTCAGACCAGGACGAGCTCGAAGAGCAGGGGTTGAAGGAAAGTGGCGACTGACGCACCGGGGCGTCGATGATATTGGTCACATACTTTTCCTGGCGGCCACTGTTCGCCCGTTGCCAGTGCCTTTGCGCCCCAGTCATAGAACGTTGCCACGCTCTGGATGGTGATACCCTTCTCCCACTCAAGCTCCATACTATCCACCTTAGCGCCGACATTACCCTTTTCCTCTCACTGCACCACGCATATACTCATTTCAGCCGCGGTGCCGAATAGCCAGAAAAGTTGACAGGAAGGGGGGACGAAGCACGGACCTCGTGGATATCGCGTCTCCAGCCAGTGTAGTATAAAGGTTGTCTTTCCCGAGTCTATATGGGCGGACACATCAATACTGCGTTGGTACTTTAATTGGTGACGGTCGGCCTGAGAAGAGGACGAGCGCGAGAAGTCGAGCGAGAGCGAGACGAAGCCGGGATTCAAGAGACGAGTTTTAGAAGAGACAAAGGATTCTGGACACTTTTCACTATAGAGACAATGTAATACTACGAGTCTTTTATACATTATTATATAGGGGTCAAAGATGAGAATGGACTCGGAACTAGGAAGTGGAAATGTAGACGAGTCGGAAATATACAATG
The DNA here is from genome assembly GCA_003314065.1 of Lactarius sp. MG50. Classification (NCBI taxonomy): domain Eukaryota; kingdom Fungi; phylum Basidiomycota; class Agaricomycetes; order Russulales; family Russulaceae; genus Lactarius; species Lactarius sp. MG50. The sequence continues at coordinate 3,528 of QLOZ01000626.1, forward strand.
TAGGGTCCGTTCTTGAGTCCATACCGGTCGCGCTTGATAAATCTAGGTTTTACTGTAATTATAGTAATAGGAGGCGAATACGATGGAATGAAATGAAATCTGTCCGGAATACCTTTGGCGCGGCTCTATTCCGCCGCGCACCCTCAATTCTCCAACACGGCCTTTGTGAGGTAGACTCGGAATCGCTGGGCGAGCAGGGTCGCCGAGGTATGCTTGGCTGGTTGCGGTGAAGGGCTCACATTCACAGCAGCTGCAAGTGCAGAGGCATCACGGCGGCGGGAAACAGAGAAAGGGTGTGTGAGTGTCTTGCGAACGAAGCACAGTGCTGGCAGCATAAATAAAGTGACAGTGCCCTCGTCTCAGGCTTGCCAGCATGTGTCTTAGTCAGCGGATCCCCGGATTGTGAGACGCAGCGGGAGTTGATTATACAGAAGTCATGGAAGTGCTACGAAGGAGGCGCAAGTTGACGCAAGGCGGTAGTGTACATGTAAATATGTGGTGAAATGCCATTCCACCACAAACAAGAACAAGTATGGATAACGTGACTTACGCGACCACCAGGGAAAACCGGTGGGAGGGACGGCGAAATATTGTTGTAGAAAGCAAAGGAGGAGCGTACGGAGATGGAATGGAAACGAAGGGGTAGGCTGACTCAGTGACTCACTATGTGATAGCTATGAAAATTGGTGTCGTGATCTCCTCGATAACTCGGATGTTCATGCTCTTGATGAGAACAAGAACTACGAGTAGCATTGGTATGGGTGTTAGTGGGAGATGAACAGATGGATAACGGCATACTATGTTCCAAATATCACGGTCGGTCTGGCCGCTCGTTGCAGCGCTCCCCACATTTCCTGGCTTACGACCACAGCTTGCGCGAAAATTCCGAATTATCAACCATGGTCAGGTTCAAAGGGTGGCCCGCTACCTGTCGTTCATTGATGAATGGCGTAAATGCGTCCCGAGAATCGTCTCCTCCAGAATATCCGACCTCTTCAAGGTTAGGAAGGAGCTCGAGCGGTGGCTCTCCATCGTCAGTTTGTAGAGAACGAGCAAGTTTTCCAACGAGCCCATTTTGCACATGAAGAGTCCTCACATTGCTGAATGACCTGAGAAGTTGGCGCCACAGTGTGCGGTCGACCTCGTTGTGCCACTGCGACGATTGATCATGCACTGTGTGGCTGAGCATGAGTTTCTCCACAACAGAGAGTACTGGCTGAAGTGTAGCGAGGAGTTGCGCTGCGGATGATACCTGCCAGTCGAGGTGTCTGCACATGATCCGCGCACCGAAGGAGTATCTCGTCTGTCCAAGTTCGGACGCCTCTAACTCAGCGGAATCATTGTTGAAAGCGAGCTGAACATCGCTAAAGCTGAAGATTTCTGATGCATCCATGAGCTGCAAGAGACTTGGGATGGTGAAGGTCATTCGATTGAAAAGCTCAATGTGGAGCATGTCGAGGACAGGGGCGCTGATCCGAGCAAGAAGGCCTTCCAGGTAAGCGCTGGCGCCCTTGAATGTAAACCAGCGAAGGTTAGGAAGCGTGATGTGCGTCATGATCGGGGTATTCAATAGTTGTCTTTCAACATCACGGTTAGGGAGAGGGGAGTGGAATCCGATCCCCAATCCCTCCAGCTGGGGCATGAGTGAAAGCTGGGTGAGTAGATAACTCGGGGAGAAGTAGGCGGATGGCGGGATCTCGCCAAGCTGGAGAGTGACGAGGCCCGGGCCCACGGTGGTCGTGAGTAATGAAGATCCAATCGGAAGGGCAGCGCGCCACAGATAGAGGTGGTGTAAATCCGGTGTTTGAAATGTTCTGGGAAGTAGCAAGCTTGTATCGTCTTCGGTAGAGCGGATATACAAGCGTTCCAGAATTGGGAATTGTTCATCGATAGTTGTGAGGATCTTCCGCAAATTCGGGGTTGGTAAACAAAGGGAAATATAATGCACACGATCACTGTGCCTGAGCGCGAGCAAAATACCCTCTTCATCTTCCTCAGTCGTCTCACGATCCTCTTCGTTATAATAGATGGTGAGTGGCAGGGGTGGGGAATGTGCCAGCATGTTGGCTATAGGCACACCGTGGGTGCATAGAAGATGAAGATGTAGCCGTGATGGTGATGCAAGTATGAGCTGCCGCCATAGTCGGCAAACCTGCGCCAACTTGTACCACCAACGTTGGCCGCCCCAATAAAAGTTGGGAAGGGGATCCTCAGACTCAAGATATTCATCCGAGACGTTTAGTCGATAGAGATAGAATATTTCGAGAAGCACATAATCGTTGAGGGTATGGATAGGTGAGTGTGGTATCTTCTTGGTGGGCTCTATTGATTCGCCAGTTGGTCGCAATAAACAGAACAGGAATGGGGAGCTTTAGGACTCACGACCTGGTACGCGTCGGCCAAACCTTCCAACGAGGGGAAGACAGATAATGGAAGACAAGCAACCGGGCATGTCAGGGAAGTGAGTGACGACGAGGATGTGATTGAAGTTTTAAGCGGATAGGCCTCATGGAGGCCTCATGCCATGGCACATGACGGTGTTGAGCTGAACCTAGAAAGGGACGGTGGCGCCTACGAGGCGTCTATCTTCCTGTTAGCCTCCTCTGCTCGCAGAATCATTGGGACTACGGGCAAAATAAGATCAAAATAAAGCGTCTTTGACTGTACATTCTGTACTACGGACAAGTCGACATGGTCAAGTTGGGGGTCACGGGTGAGTTGCTGTATATCCAGGAGACTTGGCAGTAGCAGCCCAAGTACTAGACGCTCTGAATACGCTCATGCGTACAACAAGCAAACACACACGATCACAGTAATCATCGCACAGACCACCACGAGCTGGTCAATTCTCGAAGGTGGCTGGGCAGTGAACCCGCTGAACATGGACTACTCCCCAGTCCTGATCCGCGCCCTCCCGGAACTTACGCATCCCACCTTTCAATGAAACTGTCTGCACAGTAGTGGACATGTGTGCGGCAGGAGGTGCTGGTGTTCGTGTGGATGCGGAGGAAGGCGATGGCAGGACTATCACCACCAAGCACGGCGTCGGAGGTCGGGATGGGTGTGGCTGCGGCTGTGGTTGCGATTACGAGTTCGTGGGAGAGAAGATAATCAATATCCGTTCGGGGGACCTTCCACCTGCGCTGGTAGCGGTGGGGGTGGGGACTGAGACCGTGCAGTCGGCGGAGCGGTTTGAATAACATATTCCCGGAATGTGAGTATTCTCATCCGCCGTTAAAGATAGGGCACACGCACCACCTGTCTTCTGCTGCTTCCCAGATGAGTTCACGTCCATGGTGACCTGGATATAGTAGCCTATGTGTTCTGACTTGCCCCTTAAATCTGTCTTGCTGTGTGCCGTCCATTGATAGCGTGCACAAAGTATCCGCGAACCGTGATGCCGACAGCTTTGTCCTGGGACCGAAACACAACTCGGAGCAGGTCCATCATTACGAGACCAGGAAGCTCTATCCTCCTGGGGCTGTAACACCTTGAGGCAGTTGAGACGCGATTCAGGTCGGTGGAGGGTGTAGCTTGTAAACCCACTGTACGCAGCTCCCCCATCCGAGTGGAGCGACACGATATTCTTGGAATACCCTGTCCGTTGTGAGGTGGTGGTGGTGCCGTACGCTCAACGATGGACGTCGCCCAAGAATTGTCCTGATAGACTGCGCGATGCAGCGAAAAGCGGCATTGTACCGGTCGTTGAAGCTGCAAACCTTGCGAAGAGCCCGTGCACAAACGATTGGCAGTGTCGGCTGGGAATATGCCTCATTTCTTAGTATTGTACACTGGCGGTGAGAACCCCGCACAAAATTGAGTCGGGAGACGGTCAGAGTGCACCCGTAAAATCCCCCGCATGTCATCCTCGGCAGTTTCGATGAATTTGCAAAGGTCGACTTGTACCATAACGAGATCTAACTGCGGATCATACATCAAGTCGAGGTAAAGAAGGCGGGATGATATTATCTCACCGACTTTCACTTACAGATGCCAGTGCATACGAGAGTTGGACGCAGCAGACGGGAGAAATGTCACCAAAGATAATAGGTAGAATGTAGAATTTCAAATGGAGCCAATCCCCTCCAGTTCAAGTTCTAGCCACGACATTGAGCCGGAAGGAGAGCGTTGTGACAATACACGCAACGCATTGAAACTGAAAATGTTGAGCCTGAGGTACAAATACAGTCACGTGCGCATAGAATCAAAAAACTGACTTCACGTGCATCGCCTTCTTGTCATTCTCCTCGGTCTTAATGATGGATAGCTGATCCAAACACTGGTCGCGAACAAATTCTCAGTTTCACTTTGCCGCTCATATTCTGATGGGTAGATCAGAGACCCAGTGGATCCAGTGATGAACGTGACATCGCACAAGATGGGCTTCTAGTATCAGAGAAACGGTAACCTGCTATCTGAAAGGAACGTGGACTCCTGCGTGCGATACAAGCTTGTCGAGGGCAGAATGAATTAGTAGGCCAGCCTAGCCAGGTAACATGTGGGGGTTTGATACACCCAAATGGGCAAACAAACGGTACCTTTCGCGCTTTACCACAGCCTGACCCTACCATGGGTTCTTTTCCTGGCATTAACACGTCGAGTCTCGGTTCTGTCATCCATGGCGACTTCTCTGGAGATCTCACAGCGCCCATAGATCAAACGAATTGACGCGGGGATCTGATGGGACATTATAAACCAGAGGCACCCAAGGCTGACTCCAGCTATGCTCGGCGTGGCGTCGGATCAGCTAGACGCCCTTCACTCGGTATCGGGCCGCGAGCAACGTCGACACTGCGCGTTCACACATGCCTTGGAGAGCCTTTCTACCTGTTGCCATTCGCAATCGGATCCTCCTGCAGGGGACTTCTACCTTGTCTGGGTCTGGGATATCACGAGCAACCCGCGCGGATCCGATCTGCATCGACGACTTGGGCTATGCAACACTTCGAGACTTCCGGCTTTGGCCCCCTCTGAGCAGCCCCATGGTTTTGACGAGGGGATGTGCTTGGAAAACTGTAGAACGCGTGGCTAGTAGTGCGATGACCGGGACGACCAACAAAGGGGATAGGACTTGTGGTGACGGTTCGCGACTCTGAGCCCGGTAGAAAGAGAGTTCAACGTTCATGCTCCCCTTGTCGTAATCCATCGTCTGGACTCGGAATCGCGTCTCTTCTCACGCCGGCGTGGCTCCCCAAACGACACATATCAGAAAACAATCATTCCCATCCCGTATATTATGGACACGTTCTCGGTGCACGCACGCGCCCACATGAACGACGATGGGCCGCCATCCGAGCGCTACCGAGTCGGGCACATGCTTTAGCGACTCCCAGCTCACCGCAGCACCTGACCCGTTCCCGGGGGGCCCATTCGAACCCGGCAGCTGTAAGTCCCAAGAACCCAGCTCGGGATCTTCGCTAATCCATTGCCCATGGTGTTGATCGTCTCGCTGACGTACACGTCCTGCACCTTCTAACCATCCTTTGTGCGCCAAGTCCGTTGAGCGGCTTGCCTCCCTCAGTTGCCTTCGCTCTGCTGTAATATACCAAAATTAGAACCTTCTTTTTGACACGTCACCAAAATCCTCACCAGGGTCTCTTCTCTCATCGAGCCATTTGTGCGCGCATCGTGGAACGACAGGATCGACCGCATAGAACTCGGAAAAAAGAGGAAGCTATCTTTACGGTACTATAGTTAGTAACAGTACCCTTCGCAATCTCCTGCTACCGTAGCCCTTCGCTCTAGTACTACTAATGAACTACGCGACCGCGAACTTCCCGACGATAATTCCGGAAAGACGGCCCACTTTTGAGGTGTTGCGGGTAATCCTCGTTCTTCAGCAGTATACCCCATGACACGATGCTGCTGTAACGTCGATGGGACCACCCCTGTATCCCCAACTCTAAACCTCGAGAAAGAGTCCTCTCGTCTCTTATAGTAAAGAAGCGAAAGAAAAAAAAAACTGTCTTTGAGGGTCGGCCCGTCGACAAATAAGCCCGGAAACTTGTGGGTAAATTATGGTATGCAATTGTAGAAAGAACGCCGAACATCACTGGGCGCTCTGCCCAAGGGATATAGAACGTGGTGTGTAAATGTGGGACTGGTGCACTCGATGGATCGATAAAAGCATCGCGGGTATTTTTAGATGAAAAACTTCTAGAAGAAAAAAGGTTGGGGAATCGTGACATGAAGCAGAATCATGAATGTCTGCTAGGACCCAGCGGAGGATCCGAAATGGTTGTCATCATTATCATAACGCCAGGCCTGCGAGAAGCATCGTAGCGGAGAGCAACGTCCACAGAGCATTGTTCGACACAGCGAGGGCCAACGCGGACGACTTGGTGTTTCCTGAACTCAAGCCCGAGCTGGAGGGACTCGAGCTGGCGCTAGTGCCCGTCCCAGAACCCGAGTCGTTGCTGGCTATCTTAACCTGGCCAGAGGTATCTGTCAAGAAAAAAGAGGTTATAGATCGGCCTCCCTTGCCGACATGCGTGACCATGAAGTTGACACGTACATTGCTGGAACGTCGGCAAGGTATAGTTCGTCTCCTTGTATGGCTGCGTCTTGTTGAGCGCGACTCCAACAGGAACAATATACTAGCGCAAAGGGAAAAGAGGAAAGAAAAATCAGAGTCTGGGATGTGATGATAAGTTATGTGGCGCACCTCGAACGCCGATTTGAGCTGCGGATAAAAGTTGATCGCTTCCTGCATCGTGTAGTTGTTCAGCTCATGTGTGAGCATGATGCCGCCGACGGTGTCGAACGTGCCCGCGGTCAGGTTGTTGATGAACAGGTTGTAGAATGAGTCAACAGTAGCGGTGGTGACGTTGATCTGCCCGACGCGCCAGTCGTTCGAGTCATACTTCCAAATGATGGTCTGCAAACCAAGCGCATTCGCTATTGCACGGATGCGGTCCTACACCAGGAGGGAATATGTCGGTATCCCAATGTTCCAAAAAAGAGACGAGGAAACATAACGCGTACATCAACGTCACCATAAGGAGGGCGCCAGCAGGTCGGGGTGACACCGGTGACAACCTTGATAGCTTGGATCTAAGAGGACAGGTGACGTCATCCCTTTGCGGGGATAGACCGGGCGCTTACCGAGTACCACAATTCCGCAAACGCGTCTTGGCTCGAGAATGCCGTCACTGTGAAGAGATGTGAGCAAGAAACAACCGAGAACTTGGATAAGCTGACTGTAGCGATGTGACCAAGTGTCTGTCAATCACGAGACAACAACAATCAGTTCCTATTCCAGCCTGAGCAAGTCCAAGAGAGTACTCACGCGCACAAATTTCGTGACCATCCGCAAGCGCGCGCTGCGCCTCAAGTGGCCAGTCCATAACACTACTCCCAATGTAGAACATCGTCGCCTTCTGGTTCTGACTCGCAAGATAGTTGTAGAACGCATTGTGCGTGCAATTCGGCCCGTCGTCGAACCCGTAACCCATCGTCCTGGGTTCTGGCACGGCTGACACGTCGGCCGGCAGTCCTGCGATCTTCGGCGTCGTACATTGACGTATCGTCCACCCTGTTCGTGAAACAGAAAGGGTGAGCTTCGAGATTTCTATGTTTGGAGTGGGAGACGGAAGGGGAGATAGATCGTGCGAAAGGAAGGTCATTTTGGGTGTTCTGCGTAGAACCGTGCTGTAGGAGAGCTGAGGCCGCGTGCTTCTCGCATGTACCCTAGCAACACGCACGCACGACAACACAACATGATACGAGCCTCGCGATCCCCAGCCGTCTCAATGCATGGGGCCAGGATTGGTTGATTGGGAAAGACTACCCACAGCAGTCCGGATCGTTCACTCTGTCGTAGGTCACGTTGATGGTGCTTCCATTCAGCTGCCCCTTTGGCAGAATGTTGGTCGGGATGCTAGCCGAGATGTGGGCCCACATCGCTTGGCCTGCAGCGTCGTTCGCCTGCAGCGTCGCAGGCTGCCATATCGGGGGAAAGTTGTGAATGTACTGGGCCGAGGGTGCATAATAATACGGCGTGCATTCGAGATTGGGGTCTAGGGCACCAAAACGCAGTGAGATGAGTGAGGGGTAAATAAAGAGCTGTGCCAGGCTACAAGGGCGTACCGTTGATCTGTGCCTCAGACTGTTCAGAAGTGTGGTCCTGCGCGAGGGCAGAGGTCGCAAGAAGAGCCACGAGGAGTGTTGACGCGCGTAGATCGAACATCACAAAACTGTAGGCCTAAAAGCACCGAGTTTCCTTTTGGGGGCCAAGTAGGTGGAATAAGGAAGATGGAGACTGCGAGCGGCGAGATGTCTAATGGAAGAGTAAAGACTGCACAACCCCTCAGAATCTAACAGGGTATAGAGGCGATGGCAAGCAAGAGCGGCGGGGATTGGAGGGGAGGAGAGGAGAATCCCAACAGTCGCTCTTGTACGGTCCACATTTAAGTACACGAGGCCCGTGGATTGTGACCTCGTCCTCGGAGCGCGACCCGGCCTCGCACCACAAAATACAGCAGCTTCGTTCCCATATCCGTTGACGAAGAAGAAAAGTGATGCCGATTTGGAGGTTCAAGTTCACGCTACGAATGGAAGCACCTCCCCGGCCAAGCACGTTTTGCCGCATCTCCGAGGTGTACGCACTGGCAGCAGCCAGCCATGGCGAATAGCACGATCAAAGTCAAAGTGTAGTTGGATAATTCCTATAAAGAGGGTTACAAACGCCACGTGATAAATGAGGCTTCAAGTCGCCGCCTCTTTTTTTTTTCTTCTCTTCCTTCATGGGTCTTCTTCTGACCCGTCGGGGTTACAAAGGCCTTACCGTAATCACTTCCAAGCTTAAAGCTTGTGCCATGTCTGGGAGTTTTGATTCATGAGTCGCGACGACATGAAACCCTTCCCGTTTGCGGCGTAAGTCACTGGCTGGCCCGTTCGGACCGCGTGCCGCGTTGCCGTGTGGTGTGTCGTCTGCCTGCCAGTGCCCTGTCTGCGTCCCACTCGGAGCACTTGGAGCAAGCCGGTGCCGATATTCCTAGCCACACTTGTTGCTTCTTCTCATCGTAATACTGGGACCGGTTTCCTTTCCAAACCGAAATGTCTGAAGATCCTGTCGGCGCTTGCTGTTCCATCGCCCTCCTAGCCTGCCTCGATGTCTGCACAGGCATCTGCGTCGATTTTGGGTCGCTCCGTGCGTCTCCCCGCTGATTTCTCCTGTGGCACTTACATGGAACGCATATTTTGCTCTCTAGGGCATGGTTTTACAGAGACGATGTTCAAATGTCGATGTTGTAGGGGTTCTGAGAAGGAATTAGCCCCGGGCGATGGAGAGCGCGCTCCTTTAATACAGCAAACCCAGCCAGCACCATCCAGACCTATGGTCCCCAATAGCCGTTAACTGTCCCGGGGAATTAAGCTAGGATCAGTAAGCACTCAGCTTCGCTCATTCCATTCTATCTGATGATGAAGCCCTCGTTTTCAAGACCGTTGTACTATTTGTAACTTAATTTATACGGGTGTACCAATTTGCGTGTAATATCAGGTTATTTTCCTCTACCTTCGTATTACTTACGGAATCGCATCTTTACCACGCCGCGACAGTTTTTCTGTGATGGGTGTGGCGAATCCTTGTATATGATGCCCCGGTCTCCTGGCCGTACATAGTACCATCGTACCTTCCTATCACATCATGTATCATAGTTATCAAATTTGAACAGCATCGTAGTTGATTTTAGGGTATAGAATGTTACAGCACAAAATGTCGTGATGATATCAATCTGAGGTAAGGTGACTCAAATCGCGTTGACAGCTCCTTCCAATGAACCCAAAGGGAAAGGAACGGCAACCACCAGTGGTACAACCTGGCTCAGGCAACTCGATTATCATCAACCCGTGTCAGCGTCTTAATCCCATCGTCGAGTGCATTCGCAATGTTCCAAAGGAGTTTGGTGACATCCTCCCCGACTATCAAGTCGGTAGAACCACTGGTGTCCTCTTCCTCAGGTCTCCCTTGTTATCTTACCCCCTGATGAGCCACTGACTATTCATCCCTAGCTTAAGATATCACCGTCTCCACCCAGAGTACATACATCAGCGCATAGAGCGTCTGGGCCACTCCTATAACCTCCGCATTCTCCTTCTCATGTGTGACATCGTGCGTCCCTTTCACGCTTCATCATCCCACACACCTGATGCCCAACCGCACCCCAGTCAGAACACCAAGACCCCATTCGGGAGCTCACGAGGGTGTGCCTTCTCAACAACATCACAGTCATCGTAGCCTGGTCGTGAGTCTCACCTCCCTTCCCACACTTTCGCACACCCACCCAAACACATTCACACGTGCGCGCGCAGCGCCGACGAGGCAGGACAATACCTCACCGCCTACAAACAGTCCGAGCACCGCCCACCAACCCTCATCCGCGAGCGCGTAGACAAAACACCAAGCGCGCTCCTGCGCACGGCACTGACGAGCGTCCAGCGCGTGAACAAGACAGACGTAGAGACCCTCCGAGCATCCTTTGGTGTGCGTCCCCCTTTCTCCCTTCCCCCCCCCCCCAGACTTACATGGGGCATTGGTGATTGACTGGAATGGAACTGGACTGGACTGACGCCCGGGGACGCCAGAGCTTCGCTAGGATCGCACAGGCGGACGCGGCGCAGCTCGCGCGCCTCCCAGGTTTCGGCCCCAAAAAGGTCGCGCGGCTCAAAGACGCGTTCGATCGGCCGTTCCGCACCGCCACGACCAGTGCGCTCGTCACCGTCACCGCCCAGTCGCAGCCGCAGCCACCACTGCAACCGCAGCCGCAGCCGCCCGCGCCTGCGCTCGCGTCTGCCTCTGGCTCTGCATCCACTGCTGCCGTCCTACCCGTACCCGCACCCACAGCCGCACCTGCACCTGCACCCGCTAGCGAACGGACGGAAGAGCCGCTCAACTCGGTGTGGGACATCGAGCTCGATCTCAATTCGCCGACCCCAGAACCCGAACCTGAGCCCGAGCCCGAACCCGAACCCGAACCCGATTTGTTACGGAGGCCAGGGCCGAGTGCCGTGGGAGGAAGAGGCGGTGGCGGTGGTGGGCCTTGGAAGCGCGCGCGGGAGGAGAGCCCGCCGTGGGATATTGAAGATGAGGTCGCGCCACTGCCCGATGAAGACGCGCGCTCGGACTCGGACGCGGACGCGGACGTAGATGCGGTCGACGACGACGATATGGACATCGCGCCTGCGCTGCGCGCGAAGCGGAAGCGGCGGCGGGCTTGAGAGAAGACTCGGACGGGCCACTTTGGCGGTTTTTGCTCTCATGGGGACGGGGGCCCCTTCTCGACGGTCGTCGGCTAGTATAGCCATCCCCCACACGTATCCGATGACCAACGAAATCGTAGCACACTCGACTAGAACTGTGAGTCATATAAGTTACTATACTATAGTCCATCCCCGCCGCTACGTAAAGTGATGAGAAGTACACGAATAGGTATACTATGTATGCGTAGAATGTATCATAACGTATCCGTATCCTCTCCTTTCCGAAAAGTCTCTTCGTGAGTCATATATGCACAGCATCAACATCTCATAAGTACGATAAAAGGCCAAATTAAGGAAAGGAAGAACGCTACGAAAAAGTTAGAGTCTGGTGACCATGCCCAGCTCCCATCACGGGGGTACTGTATTGCGCTTCCTTCCACCGAAAAGGGGGGGGGGGGGAAAGAAAAGAAGGAAAGGAAGCGTGAAAGGAAGGACTAGGGCCGAACATGCGACGTATACGGAGGCGGCAACCCGTCCGAATCGCGCAGTTGCCGTCCCCACCTCCGGGTACTCCCCAACAAAAACGGCTCCTGCATCTGCCGATCCCGGGACAATGGCCCCGGCTGCCGCGACTGCGGCTGCTGTGGTTGTGGTTGCGGCTGTGGTTGCGGCTGTGGCGACTGTGTCGGAGCCCGTTTCTGATCCTCGGACCCCTGCACCTGCACCTGCTGTTGCACTTGTTCGAGCCGATTCGGCTGTAGGACGATTGGACGTGTCGTTGGCTGTGGGTTTTGGTTTTGCCGCGACGACGACGACAACGACGGCGGTTGCGGGGGTGTGGCCATGACTGGGGGCTGTGGCGGCGACGGTAGTGGCGATAGTGGTGGCGGTGACGAGGGCCCGGGCTGCTCGGAAGCCACCACCACCGTCGTGGTCGTCATCGTCGTCGTCGTGGGAGGGGGGGGCTCCGTCCCCAAACCCGGACGCATCAGCGCAAGTGGGAGTGGGGGCAGCGGGGGCAGCGGGGGCAGTGGGGGCAGAGGGCGCACCCTCTTCCGCGGCGAGGCGGGAGACGCCGACGCTGGTGGGGGCAGCGGCGGGGAGGATTTCTGGGAGAACTGCATGGACGCGATGAGCGGGGAGTGGAACGCGGCGGCGGCTGCTGCGATGCGCCGGACCGAGCCTGAGCCAGAGCGCGGACGGGGCGGGGCGAGCATGTCGTCGGCGTTGAAGCATGCCGACGGTGGGAGCGTCGTCCCGGGGAGGACTGGATCCGCGCGGCTACGTCGTCGTCCATGGCGTCCGCTCCCGCTCCCGCTTCCATTCCCATTCCCATTCCCATTCCCATTCCCATTCCCACTCCCACTCCCACTCCCACTCCCGTTCCCGTTCCCGTTTCCAGTTCCGGCTCCGTTTCCGTGGTGGTTGGAACGGTTTCGGCCGTTCTCGCAGCTGCGGCGGTCTGCGAAGGATGGGATGTTGCCGAGGAGGCGTTTGCTGAACGACATTGGCCGCTGCGACGATGTGTCCCGTTGCATTCGCACCTGTTGCTGCTGCTGCTGCTGCTGCTGAGGCAGCAGCGGCAGAGGCGAACTTGCTGGGATGGGAGACGTAGGTGAGACTGGTACCGCACCTCTCGTGAGGGGCGTGGCAGAGGTGGGGGTCTGCGTGGGCGTAAAGACCTTGTCGATGGCATATGCCAGCTGTGCGCCTTCGGCATCGCGCTGTACGGCACGGCGTCGTCTGCGCCGGCGATACCACAGTAGGGCACCCAGGGCGACAAGAACGGAACATAGCACGACAGGTGGGGCTATGGCAGCGGCGAGCATGGATCGTGACGAGCAGCTATCGTAGTGGGGACAGCGGTATTTTTATGGCATTCAACGTGCGGTCCCGTGTTAATGGAATCGGGTGGACTCACGCGCAAGATGAAGATGAGGGTGATCTCGAAGGCGGTGATGCGTTTGTGATGTTGGTACTGATATCTCCGCGGAACCTCAGGCGAGACGGCATACCTCACTGGGGGTAGAGGGAGATAAATATAGGGGAAAGTGAGGTAAGGGAGCCACGGACGACAAGGGAGTATAGTAGACGACCGCGGGGAAAGGATGGAAGTTGGAGAAAGGAAAGGGTCAATAAGGAGGATTAGTATCAAACCTGAGAGTGTCCATCATTGAGAATAAGTCAGATCTTACAGTAAGAAGGGGAGGAACATAGACAGTCGGATCAAGGGCAACACTGGACCCATTAGCTAAAACGACTAAGCATCTCTCACACGTATGCAATATTCACACAGCCCATGTTTATGTTTTGATGGCTTATCATTGCGCAATGATCGGTATCGCTCCAATTACAAATTGTTCCCCCCCTTCCTTCATAAATACCGCTTGAGAGCTCCTTGGGATTGAAAATCATTTTGCCCGCGGGTAATACCCACCAACGTTTGGTGCTTGCTATTATTGTCGATAGATCCTTAACTCGTAGCACGTGTACTCTCACAGTGTTCACTAGCCACGTTCTAATCGAGTTGCCTCATTAAAGGCACCCATATAATCTGCAGCTCCACCACACACGGAGGCTTGTACCGCGAATGCGTCCGGAAGTAGAGCTTGTAGTTGCTATTAAACACCAGATCAGCGAGTGAATCGCGGAGGAACGAGATAGAGGGAACACACTCTGACACGTTCATCCGAAGCGGGATGTGTATTCAGGAACGAAACATTCAAGCCACTGGCGGATTTCTCAAGCGCGCCAAGGCGCTTAAACATCCTGTGTAGTACCAGCCATGAGGGACAAACAAACAAGTCAAGATGAGACATGACGCACTCTGGCGCTGCGGTTGGGTCAAAGCATGCCTTTGCCGAAAGCCTCAAACCAATCTTGTCGGCTGCATGGGCGATCTCCGTTAAGGCACACACTATTACGGGACATGACCGGAATAGAAGCACAAACCCTCGTACTCCTGTTTGCGCGAGTGGGGAAGGTCCATCAGTAAGGTGGTGATGATGCTACCAACGCCAGATGGGAGGCCGATGGCGTCTGCCAGCCAGGCCATGGCGAAAAAGATCTTGGAGTAGGAGTAGCGCTCCGCTGTGTGGCGCGCAACTACAGAGGGGTGAGCATCCAAAGCACCCAATCCTCGTAGTTGGCTCACCAACGTGACCTATCTCTGGGTCACAGTGTAAGAGAACGTGTCGAGTTCGTATTAGGCCCAAAAGTAAACTCACCATGGCCGAGTATTGCCGCAAGACCCTGCTCATCCTTCGCAACAGGGAGAATTCCCGTAAAAACGACGATTGTGCCTAATCAAATATCGTTGGAATTAAGCGTGGGGGGGGGTTGAAAGTCCGCGGCTTACCTGGCGCAGCCATGGCATTGACGACCTTCCCATCGTTTACCACCAGTAGGTTCCACTCTTTCTTGGCAGCGCCACGCGTGTCGCTGCGGCCTGTGGCATCTGGATCCCACAGGTCCGGAGTGTCTTCTGCATCACCGCTGCCAAATCCAAAGCCTGGCTGTAGCACGGCCCGTGTGGGTATAGGCGTCCGCAGATCGCCGCGAAGTGTGCCCAGGTCGTTCGCCTCTAGGATGCTCGAGACGACGCGGTGCACGTGCTGCGTGATGACATGTGTGGGGGGGAGGAGCTTTCCGTGGAACTCTTTCGAGAGCTCGTTGTAGGAGGCCTCCCAGAGCTATTAGTTTCTAACGATGAGGAGGTAGGCCGAGGAGCGAGGGTTGGAAGGGCACGCACGGAGGCTTCAAACTTTGAGCTCACATCCATGAAGCGCCACCGACCTGTCTCGGGGACTTGTTCGAGGCTTAGAACGCAGACGTCAGGAGACGAGATACAAGTAACATAAAGCTGTGACACACTGATAGATATAGTATACAATAGATCCAGCTCCTAAGGTATATATGACGATATCGCGCGTTTGAAACCCTGAGCCTGGGGAGGACGGCGGCGGACGGTTCGGGTCGTCGTCAAATCGCGAATATTGTGCTCGACGAGGAGCAGATATCGATAGACTTCGGTACGATGGCGAGAAAACACTACTTCTTGAAGGAAAACGCGACGGAACTCCGAGTCTGCTCTCTAAATGGCTTAAATGGCGTAGCGGATGACTACAGCTAGGCCGACATATTAGAGACCCAGCAGTAAGAAACGTTCGGCAGGCTCGAATGGCATGCATTGGAGCCAGGGAGGCGACTTGACGAATGAAAGCAACGTCGCGTACGATGGTAGTTGGGCCGCCGGGATCGGATCGGATACACAGGACGCGTCTCGTCTGTATCGAGCCGCTACGTACTGACACGTGACACTCTGGAGATACAGTAGACGGCTGTCACTGTCACTGGCACTAAAGTAGTGTAAATGATGATAGATTCTATCCACTCGGTCCTTGAATTAAATAAATAAAAGCATCCGACTCATCCACTGTATTAGCAAGGTCCTGAACTGGGCTTGAGGGCAGTCACTGTCGTGTGTGATGCGATCATGATAGTCGCTCGTTGTTAACGGCGCAAATGCGTCCTCGGCTCAGAAGCCACTGCCAGTCGTTGTCATTTCCGATTCAGGCTAGAAGCCAGGACTTTAGAGCAAACATCCGTCGTGTCATCTCACTTCTTCTGTTCCATGTGGCTTTCGCCTCTCCTTTGATTACCAGCTATACTCCCGCGCAGCCAGTCCGCGAGCAAGGTGATCTGCACGGTGCATCGATCAAGCTGCACACTCGAGAGACCCACCACATTGCAGGACTTTGAGGAAGCTTTCACGACCTCGCACGAAACTCGATCGGCGACAAAAGTCCTACAACCGAGGACGAGAAGATGCGTCAAGCCGGCCAGTCTTGAACTGCGGTCTAGCCTAAACGCAAACAGCGTCCATGCGTCAGTTCGGCTTGTCGCCCTTAAAAGCATGTGGGCGCAAAGAGTCTGTGCCAGACCTGTTCCCCTCTTTGCGCCTCGTGTTTTCTCTTCGACAATCGACAATCAGCTCGTAGCGCAAGTTGGAAGAGATGGGTCTCTCTCTTATTCTGATCCTCGCCCTTGTCGCGCTCGCGCGCTCGGTGCCTAATGCGGGGCGTTCCCCGTCTGGGAGTAAAGGTGAGCGATACAGATCTATGGGCGTCTGAAGAGATCCTCACTGCCCACTGCTCAGCCGTGATCGCCCAGATGTTCGAATGGAACTGGGACAGCGTCGCTGCTGAGTGTACTAGTTTCCTTGGCCCAGCCGGATACGGGTTCGTCCAAGGTGAGCCCGAAAGCTTCCCCACATTCCCGCGCCTCGTGATGTTTACGGTCCGTTAGTGAGCCCTGCGCAGGAGCACGTTCAAGGCCCCGAGTGGTGGACAGATTATCAGCCCGTTTCATACACCCTCACATCCAAGCGGGGCACCCGAGAGCAATACAAAGCTATGATCCAGACTTGTCACAAGGCAGGCGTCAAGGTCATAGCCGGTTAGTCAAAGAAACAAAAGAGTCGCAGGCCTCATATGAAGTCGCTAATGTTCTCTCCTAGATACTCTATGGAACCATATGACCGGGAGAAGTTCAGGGACGGGCGTTGCGGGAAGCTGTATGTGCCACCTTTTCCGCATTCCCTCACACATTCTGAACGATTGTACGGGCAGCCTTCGAGTATTACGACTATCCCGGCATCTACCAGTACCAGGATTTCCATCATTGCCGCTTCCATCCGGACCACAACATCGCCGATTATACCAACAAGGAGGAGGTGTGGACTTGCCAGCTCGTCGGCCTTGCAGAGTATGTGTTCGTTTCTGGCG
>QLOZ01000628.1:8347-30345 GCA_003314065.1 Lactarius sp. MG50
TTTTTTTTTCTTCCTTTTTCAGCGAGCTGGGGGCGTTTTGGGTTTATTCGTGTCGAGTGGCGAACCGGACTTCGAGTCGAGATGGCCGGTTGGGCCGCAACAATCAGGGCGGTTCCAGCGTGCAGCCTGAACGAACTTGGAAGGGAAGAGAACAGAAGGATATCATCAAACCTTAAGGACGCCCCCCCTTGGCCCTCCCCAAAGTCAAAACCAAACACGCGCACGGAGGACGCCTGCACGCGTCCGTCCTAACTTGCTGCTTGCGCCCAGGGCTTTTGTCTAGACCGCGTTTCAGTGTTCCATGAGTCACTTGGCAGGGAAGCAGCCAGGTACCATACATTTACCATGCGGACGGAATTCTCGAACACCCCCCCGTCCGTTCCTAGAAAGCATTAGTCCCGTCTTTGCTTTGCTTTGTTCAACTCGGAATTGATAATCCGTCGGACTTGAATGTATTCGTTGGTGGGGGGGAGAGGGGGTGGCAGTGGCCTAGGAGAAGGAAGGAACAGGAGGAAAGAGGGAGCGATAGGCCGAGGAAGAAGGGGAAACCGAGAGCTCGCTTTTTTTTTCTTGTCTTTTGAACGAGTTGTGCGATCCAACCTCGCTGCCAAGTCCCGTTCCCGATACGCCCTCGGCTCCGGGAGTCAACGTCACTTACACAGCCGGACAGACCTTATCTGCCTAGGACTGGCTCAAGAAAGTCTGTGTCCAAACGATTTACCAATGGGGTATGATACAAACATGATCATGCGATTGTAACAGAGAAAGGATCTGCGGCGTGTATACAGCAAGAGAGAAGATGGGGCAAAGCGTTGTGACTTGGGGGTAAACAGCGAATGTGAAATGAGGCAAGTGAGGCTGTAGAACCAGAGCGTTTGTGGAGCACTGGTAAGGTAGTTAGACATGGTGTCAGATCAACGACACAATAATACATATAGCAAGAAAGATAGCTGGCAGCAAGTTGTTCATAAGCAACATCAAGAATAACTGATGGTCAGTCATACCAGTGAAAAAACGTGAGGCGGAGAACACAGATAGCTGAAGTACGCTAGAAATTGAAAGACCTAAGGATCACCTCGTCCACAGGGTCCCGTCGCAATCGTCGACACTCCTCGAGCTGCGCAAGAGGGGCCAACGAGAGGCCGTTACCGCTAGCGTAAATGCGAGGTGACATCGTCACCCCATTTGCGGCATAGCCAGTGTTTGGAGACGACGGCGAGAGAGGCGGTGATGGAAGACACTCTTCGGAACGACGTCGAGACGGATATGGCGTGAACACTGGAGACGCAGAGGGTGTTGGGAGGCCGGCGCCCTCGGAAAACACGCCCCTCGTCGATCGCGAGACAGTCTCCCGTATCCTGTTAGTACGGGCGCAGAGGTATGTGCCAGGAGGCACCTCGAGAGAACGCAATTCGGGAATGTCATCCACGGCCAAGAGACGATCGAGTGTCTCTTGTGTCCAGTAGGCATCTGGGAGTCATGAGCTTCGGATGTCGCCATGAACGCGAAGCAGGACGAACTGAGGTGCCACTTCTTCAGACCATCCACTGTCTGTACGTAGACGGAATAGGTCTGCTTGATCATATGTTCGCCCCGCCGCCGCGGGCGCATAGCAGACGCGCCAATAGGATCCTCCTGGTACCTGCGCGAATCGCCCATTTGTTGTTAGGAAGATCTTGATGACCACCATCGAACTGCACATACCGTATCGCTCTGGTCCTCTCAACCATCAAGGATTTCGGTGCCGTGTCCTTCTCGTGGTAGAAAAGGAAATCCTGGTTTGCATTTTCGTGAGTGTCATGGCGCAGAGCCCGGGACGGAAAAGGCGATAGCTCACATCTCGGGCCCTGAAGATTATCAGCTGTTGTCAGCAAAGCGCCGCCGCATAAATCATTAAGTCTTACGGTACCTTGAAGGTCCCCAACTCCTCCCTTCGGTGAAGCGCTCGATACCTTGCTCCATAGACTCTGAAAGGCTGCCGTTACGCTCTTCCCAGACATACACGCAGCCAGAGCATAAGGCCATTCGCTCTTCGCTTCCCAGACGTTGCACAACCATAGGAAGGATCCCGAGACGAACAGCATGAAAGATGATTTCTGCGTCTCTGGCAGTACGGATGCGGATGTTTGTGCAAGTAGGTGGCATCATGTTGACGAGAGAAGTGGAGAGAGAGAGAGGGCAGCCAATCTATAGAAAATTGAAGTACAAATAGTGCGCCTCGCGCCACACTTTGGGAGAGGAAACAAAGGCAGGTATGATGGCAGACGCCGTGTGCTCGAAGCAAGTTTGAATTGCTGGGCATTGTGACTGACCAACCATACAAGTACAAGAGCGGGTCCTACTTGTCGGTAAGTTCGAGCACCCGAATTGAAAGGCTGTTTCTTTAACTGCAAAACATGATTGAACCTTATCTGGGGCTGGGGCCCATGAAATTGAGGGGACACGAGAAAAGCGGAGATTCTCCTGAATCGATGGGAAAGATCTGGAATCTTTCGAGCAGAACTCTTCCACACTGTCCCCTTGACTGAGGTTTACCCACATGGAGAATCGGAAGCGAATCAGAATTCCGTAATGCAGGAAATGAAGTGACAAGCGACCCGTGGGCACGGGTGCCAGGGAGCCAGAGGTCGGTGGAGACGCTGAATAGATGTTCCAGCGAGCGCGATGGTTTTCCGTTGGAAGGCACATGAGCGTGAATGTGAACGGAATAGAGTAAATACCCAGTTCGAGCGGCCGGGTTGGAAGGCAGGCTACCGCCGACCATGGTGGGCATTCTCCTGGTTCGCAATACAAAAGAACGATTGCACACAGGCCCAAATTCTGGAAAGAAGGGGACGCACGCCGTAAGCTTGGCGATTCTAGCCACCGCGTGCGGCTACAGTTGTATACCTGTATGTACATTTTGACCCGAGGTCCTGTTCGCGGAGCCTCAACTGGTCGTTATGATCATATTACTCGTCTGGCTTCCCTCCTGCTGACCGTGACGCCTAACGGCGGTGAATTGAAGATCAATATAATGAGACACTGTCTGCCGTAATTTGGAAAAGGATTAACTTCTGGCGTTCGCCGGGGTGAAATGGCTTACCCGACCGTTTACTCGGCTATACGTACAGACAAGAGGGACGACAAAACATCATAGCACCCAGTTTGGCAGGTGCGTGCCAAGGGACTGCACAGCTTGACTGGTTATAGTTTTTGAGCCACTCCTGTGATGACATAGTGGCCTGTGGGAGACATGTGCCTCGAGACCTTGTCCAGCCCCTCCACGCGGCCAAAATTATCAGGGTCATATTCAGGTCACCCACCCCCTTTCTCTTTCCCCTGCAGGCAACGCAAATTCTCTGTCAAATAAATGTCTAATTCTGGGTGTTCAGCACCGTTCAGTGAGATGGACGTTCAGTCATTCGTGCCTACTACTCCC
Source organism: Lactarius sp. MG50 (assembly GCA_003314065.1). NCBI lineage: Eukaryota > Fungi > Basidiomycota > Agaricomycetes > Russulales > Russulaceae > Lactarius > Lactarius sp. MG50. The sequence goes on from QLOZ01000628.1 coordinate 11,769, forward strand.
ACTAGAAGCTTCAGGTTGCCGGCTTCTAGACAGGTTCAAAGAAGCCGGTGTCACCCGCATAACTGACCGCGCACACCTCAACGGCCCCTGTTGGCCATAATACTTACACAACACTACAGTACATACAGGAGGCGAGGTGCGTAATGTCACGGTCGATTCGGAACGGTTTCCGCTGTGCTTGTCAATAAGAGTGTGTGTACGGCATAACGTATCCCCCTTCCGGACTTACCTGTACGTCACGATGACGGGGCCCTGAAAGACTGAATGCTCCCAGAACCACCCAGACACCTGGCGATTTGACCATCGGCGGGTGGGTGGGGCCTTGGCAAGTTCCCGGGTTGTTCGAATGCGTAACTGAATATGTCATTTCCGAAGACGTAACTTTCCCACCTCATGCACGCCACCTGCCTGTCAGGCAGGTTTGCCGAAAAGTCGAGCCGATTGGTCACGCGTTCAATTCCACAGCCCTCCAACCCTGACTGGCCCAAATTTTGCCGCAGGTAATAGAGTCACCATGCCTAATAGGGTATGGGGAGGGACTTGTCTCCAGTTACTCAATCACCTCTATCTGTCGACTCGAGGGACCGGACAAGGGATGATCCTGCAAACTTCGTAGCTGTGACCCCGGCCATTGGTGCGTTCGATCATACCCCTCGCGCCGCGTCTAAATGAACAAGGGTGTCAACGTAAGGGTTAGGAACCAAAGATAGGTGCACTTGCCCTCATCCTCAGTAGGTAGACTTATTAATCCAACTGCTATTGGGAATACCAGCCCTGACCCGTAAATTTGAGGTAAAAAGTACGGCAACAGTCGCCACTATCACCACCATCACCATCACTGTACAGGGCGAGAATTCAGTGATTATTTTTATCCCCACATCGCATCGTGGTAAGGGAAAGAATGTTGCTTGAGCCAGGATACATGCCGCCCGAGAAGGTCACGTCTGATTGCTTTTGAGACACCATGTTCCAAACGTGAAATCATTATCATCACTGCTAGCAAAACACATGTCTACGATCAAATCGCGTTAGCGTGCGTCCAAGAATGGCACAGCCATCGTCAAAGGCGTAGCTTGCGGCTCTAGACTAGAACCCCTTGTCGTGTCCACCTGCCTTGTAAAAGGTCTGCAGCCTCGTCACAATGCCGTCGAGCGCGGCGAGCCAATTGTTGAGCGCCTCGTTCACATGGTCATCCGAGGCAGGCGAACCTCCAGCAGGGTCAGCCTTCAACTTGTTGAAGAAATCTGCGCGATAAGGGCAGGCTTTCATCGCGACCTGAACAAAATGAACGTCTGATAGATGCTAAAAGGGGTAAGGGGACTAACGGAGAAGATCCCTTTGACCACGAAGTTATGGAATGCCTTCAGGGTGACATCGTACGCTTTGCCAAACGCGACGGCCAGCTCTTCGGACGTATTTGCCTGTGCACCCTGAAGCGCCTTGCAGGTGAACTGCAGACCGCGAAGGAGCCACATCAGCCCTTCCGTCGCCTTTCTCTTCTTCTCGCCCTTCTCGTTCTCCACTAATTTTTCCAGGGTATTCGACAAGGTAGGCGCCTCATCGTATCGGGCGCGGACTTTCTACGAAGACGTGGCATAGATCAGGCCATGCGGATGTCATGCATTGGAACCCATTCTCACCGTAATATTGCCCCTCAGGTCAGACTGGACGACACTGAAAGCGGCGGAGCCAAGGAGATCTTGTGCGGACGATTACTCGACACGAGAGAGGAAAATGGCATGCAAAGAGACCCACCGAAAAGACCAACTAGACCTTCAGAAGCTTTCAAGAAGGCAAGGGTGTCGACGCCTGCGTCGGTGATGGGAACCTCTGCGAAGGACTGAGAAGACGTTAGTCAGCCGTGAAGAATAGTAGACATGGTTCGAAGGAAGAAAGAGACACACGGTGACAGTGTCAAGGTAGGGAGCCATATCAAAGAGTGTCTCAACACGTGTAGTCCGATTTTGTCAAGCTCAAGGCAAGGTTTGGTTGGTTTTGACGACAAGTGTTGGTTCTGGTTCTGGTTCTTTACGGCGTGCAATTGTTACATAATTGAGCTAATCTTATCACTGTCCCTCATTTGGAAAGATTATCGCGTTACGATTCGACCATCATGCCCCCGCACCACGCAGATTCATCTTTAGTACCGGCTTTCATTCAGACAAAGTCTCAATTCTGGGAACATGTAATATCGCAGCTTACTCCTCTTCTTGATGGCCAGAGAGATTGGGTTTGTAACGGTTCACCTTGTTCCCCCCCACTCTTCTACTTGTCATCTCCTCTTACCCTCTCTTCTTTCCGCGTCCTCCGTGTATTATATTCAGGTGACCAATCTGGCCAACACGTCTTCTCTCGTTTATCATTCTTTGCTCTCATATCCCGCTTTTGGAGATGGCCCTTCCTCCGTAAATTGGTGTGGTGAGCTCTCTCCTTTATTCGACCTGGTTCACATACGTCTCCGCCGCGCCTCGCTCAAGTTCCCGTGGACCGCGGGTTGCTAACAAAAAACGATCCCAAGTCCACCCTTCGAAATAACTCACCCTTCCTTCAGGATTCTACGTCGACTCCTCTTTATTTCCGACTCCAAAGATTCGTATGGACCACAACGCGGCTTCCAACGTCTCCAGCCGGCTGCTCCTAGGACCATTCTGCGGCAAACCTGCGTGTCAATTCGTTGACACCACCCCCGGAAAGGGTCGCGGTGTCTGCGCAGATGCCTTCACGTCTTGCAAGACCATTGTTGTATCCGATGTCAATGCGTATCCAGGACACATCGCTTGCGACGGCGACACGAAGAGTGAGATCGTCTGTCCCTTGATCCTCAGGTCGTCGGGGAAGGACGTGACACTCGGCGTCTTTGATCTGGACTGCCTGGCTCAAGGCGGCTTCGATGGTGACGATAGAACCGGCTTGGAGAAGATAGCCCAGCTCGTCGTCGACGCTTGTGATTGGTAGACGGTTATGTAGATTGACACGAGTATGGACGGCAGCTGCCGCGAACGCTCAAATTTTATTTTACTCAACAAAGGCGGTGGCGATCTGAAACTGTGTCAAAGGCTACTGTCGGTATGTCACCGCGCTTCCTTTTTACATGCCAAGTACTCCTCGTGAAGCTTTCTCTGCTGCGTCCACTCCTTCTGTACCTTCTTCGTATGATTCTTGCTAAGTTCCTTCCCCTCACCGTCCGTTAACGGCAGTCCTTGGTCATCCCAACTGCTATAAACACCCTTGAGGACATTGGGTGGCTTGAACATTTGGTCGGGCGAGATACTTCCTCTCTCCAGCTTCTGTAGTTTCTTTTGCCGTTCTAATTCCTGCGCCGCGGCTTTCTTCGCTGCCTTGGCTTCCCCTTGCGCTCGCTTTTCTTCGCGCGCCCTAATAAGTTCGGCGGGATCGACCAACTTTACCAGCGCTTTACCGTCTAGGAGAAAGGCCTATTCAGTTGAGGACCCGATCAGTGGCAAAGAACGATCTACCTTCTTGGTCATCCAGAGCAACGCCCAAGGGTACCAGGTCGGAGTCACGCAGCTTGTCACATAGTGCTAGAATCTCCTTCGCTGCGCCGTCCCCTTTTGAGATAGCTAGCTGCCGCACACCATCCCTGAAAGAGGACAGTACCCGCAGATACGGCATCACCACTTCTTCTCGCTGCATGTGTCAGAGTTAGTCAGTCGATGGAAGCAGTGATGGTGGCGTGCATGACTCACGTTGAGGGAGGTGGAGCCATCCTGAGATGGCTGGCCCCAGCCGAGATCCGATGGGTCCCCTTCCCCCAGCCCAAACATCCTCAGCATATTCCCGACCCATCGTGCTATAACCTCTACGACACTGACGTCCAACTCGTTCGCATGCGAATTGATGTACACATTAGTACGAGATACCAGGTCCCGCAAGACGTTAACTGCACTGGGTGTATCGAAAGAATCGCAAAGGGCTTCTCGGAATCTATCTTGGGCCTGGTATAACCTTTTCGCGAGAGGTGGTGATGATGATGATAAGAACAATATTAAGACAAATAAATATAAGACACGCACGCATCCGTCAAGGCACGTTCGGGGTCATGATACCGGTGCTTTCCATCCGAGACTGCGTCTTCTGCACGAACTTGACTAATCAGAGCTTTAACGACCGTGAAAAAATTCTTCGGGATCATTAGCTCGCGAAATTAGTTGCCGAGTTTAGTCTCGTACGTTCATGGTCGTCTCGATACTCTTCACTTCGCCGGTCATGAGCGACTCTGAGAAATCCATTTTAGAATTCCACTGCTGCGTTAGGAAGGCTAGGCGCAGTTGCCGTGCCGAATGCTTTCCCAGTATTTCCTACGCAGGGTCATGATCACCGAATGCGTGCTAGAACCAGGCACTTACATCTATCGTGATGAAATTCTTCAGGGACTTACTCATCTTCAAACCTTCGATATGTAAGTGACCAGTGTGAAGGAAATAGTTGACCCAGGCATCGCATTCGTGATAAGCCTACATACGAAAACTGAACCCAACTTTGTCTGATTAAATCCGACCGGTTTACCTCCGCTTGTGCCATCTCGTTATCGTGATGAGGGAAAGCCAGGTCAATTCCCCCTGAATGGATATCCATATTGTCGCCGAGGATGGCGGAGGCCATCACGGAGCATTCAATATGCCATCCAGGGCGACCCTGGCCCCATGGAGACGGCCAGGACGGCTCTCCTGGTTTGGATGCTTTCCAAAGTGCAAAATCTGCCGCGGATCTGCGGCCAGTGGTATTCGCAAGGGCGCCTGAAGGGCGGGTTAGAAGCGAAGCGACGAGAGAGTGAGGGGAGGGGAGAGTATCTACCTTCCCCTTCCTCTAATAGTTCCTTGTTCCCTTTACTCCACGGCTCTAGTTTAGCGTATGTATGGTTTGTGCGCGAGTCGAATTTGTTTGTATCGAAGTAGACGCTCCCCGCAACCTCGTAGGCGTACCCATTCCGTACAATGCGCTCCACGAACGCCGCAATCTCGGGCACATATTCAGTGACGCGAGTAAGCGTATCTGGTCCCTGGACACGGAGGCGAGCCATATCGTCGAAGAATTTTGCTTCCCAAAACCGGGCCAACGAACGAGATAGTGATGGATCTGTCACTGACGTACCGTTCTAATAATCATGAGAGTGGGAGTAGACATAGGAGAGAAAAAGCACCTTCTCATCGAGGAACAGTGCCAGAACGTCAGCAGAGTCATCCACGAGTCGTTGAGCAGACTGTGCATCCGTCTGTCCGGACTTCAGATAGTCGTCTGCTGCTTGAATGGCTGCATAAGCACGGGACTATGGTGGCGGCATCACTTGGTGGCTCTGATTGACAAGTAAGGGAACGTACAGCGGCGGCAAAGTGCATATCGAATTTCTCATCTCTCTTTAGAGCTTCATTCTTCCATGCGGGGTCGGCAGCTTTGATGGACAGTTTGCTCCAAGCTTGCCATTCTGATCCGAAGGGAGGAACCTCCTCGCTAGGTAGCCCCTTGCTTACTTTCGAGCGCACATAGGAGTCCCAAGACGATCGAACTTCATCCAGCAATCCTTGAGTAAGAGACGTAGACTCTGATCTGAACTTATTGACGAGATACGCTTGTCTTGCCCTCAAAATGATCTACGTTGAATATGAGTTTCAATGAAGGGTAATATGATAAATGAACTCAACCTTGTCATCAATATCGGTGATGTTCATCACAAAATGGATATCGTAACCGAAGTAATCCGACATTATCCTGCGCAGAATGTCCTGTGTGACGTAGTTTCTGTGCTCAGAAGGATATGTGGTTTTGTCCTCGCAGAGGGCCACCAAGAACCCACCTTGCATGGCCCATATGAGCCGCATCATATACGGTGGGTCCGCAATTGTACCATTTGATACGCCTCCCGTCACGTGGAATGAACTCATTCTGAGGATCGGGATCGAGAGTTGGGTAGGCCCCGAACACGCTCGAAACGGACGCACTTTGGTTCTTGTCAGAGTGTTGTACACTTTCAACACCGGCTCAGCCGTAAGACGCGAGGGGGGCCTCCAGTTGTTTTGCTCGTGTGCCATAACTTGCAAGGAGGATATGAAAGAAGGGGAAGGAGAACGAATACGCCCTAGGTGTAGGATGGGCCTCCCAAGGAGCATATGATATGCAGATAGTATGTGTGCTGTGCTTGACTCAAAATCGGAATTTGGTGACTGGGATCGCCGATCACGTGGTCATCGCGGCGGAGGTCTAAAAAGAGTTTATTTTAGTTGTGCGCCCCACCCCATTGAATTTCATGTCCCAGGCACATGAGCCTTCATCAACGTTGTATTGATTGAGCGACAAACGAGAGAACGTATTTCGGCTCCCATTTGTGCCTTTACATAGGTGTTCCGCAGTTCAAGCCTTCAAGTTCTAACGGGGGTAGTGATATCGCTCGGCGCAACTCCCATTATCAAACCCCCCCTCAAATGTAGGCATGCGTCGACGCATCGTGTTGATTGGATGACAAGATCACCGATCTCATACAACGCGTCCTAGACATTACTATTGTTCCAAACAGACGCCCATCTTTCATCCTATTAGCCCAACACGTACGATCTATTAAGCTTTTCCCGCCGTAGCGGACTTGTTCCCGAGTCCCGACGTGATGGGCTCCACACCACATCAGCGTTTACAGTACAAAACAAGCGCACGGATTCTTAGGGCCATGAAAGTGTAAACGAACGACTTCTTCAAATATACTTTCCTTTTGGTTAGCACAGTTTGCTTAGCACTTGGGGTGCGATGGATGGATATTTTCCGCGTCGGCCGACGCCAGCTGGCGAATGTTGACGTAATCGTGGGTTTGGAGGCCCTTCCTTGTAAAGCTGCGCCAGCAGTACAGTAGTGAAGGCCCGTGTATTATGTTCGAAGCTGGAGGCCATCCAGTGGGTGGAAACCGATATACTATAGATTAGATCGCTTGCAATCAGGCTACGCGAGCTAGCGAGAGGGTGGTTTCCACCGTCATCATCATGCATCATCGCCTACAGTACTGTATTTAGATTGGTTCCCAGCCGTGATAGATGGAACGCCCTGAATTTGCGACACCCATGAGGGTAACCCGCGTTCTCCGTGATGATGATGATGGTGGGTAAGTGGGATACTAAGATAGGGATAGTCGGATAGCCGCACGACGGAAGCTGATTAAAGGTATAGAGTTTGATTCGCGGCAGTTTTACTCTCGAATACGAATGCAAAAGTAAATGATGATGGCACTTTCCAGACACGACGCTTTATTTCCGGCAAAGGTAACTAGCCATTTCACCTGTCTGGGGCTGCCAATTCAACATTCATGGAATTGCGCTCTTATCCGGACACTACCCAGCCAATCAGACTCGCTTCACCGCGCGCCTTTATCCGCTTACCGTAAACACCTTTGGAAATATGTACTTAAACCTTCCTCTGCGGGTTTATAATTACCTCCTCCCCCCGCGTTGCACACCTCCGCTCATTGCCAACTTATCTCATCCTTCATCCCTCATCCCCGTTGTAGTTTCTTTATTGATACCCCTCACTACCCATATCTTATGCAACGACCAACTTGCACAGACATCCGCGTTCGATCAGTCTCGGACGCCCTCGTTATCTTTTATGCAGTATCCAAGGGCATATTACCCATAGTATCACGGCGGTTAGACAGTGAAGAGAGACGATGCATCCGGTCTGGCTCAGTATATGTCTGGGAGGAGAGGGGTCCAGATGCTGAAGCCACGGGGGTATATCCCTTCGTCTTCATTCCTGCCAACGGTGCCACTTACCTTTTTTTTTTCTGACTTAGCTTGGAATCGAGCGATGGACAGATGGTATACGCTGGGGGCCCTCCCGCGTCAGGTATTTGGGATACCTTCATGTTTACCAGTTGGGCACTAACACCAGCCGTGTCTTCCAGAGACGAGTTCTTGTTCTATAGCGAGAGAGAGCTCGATATGGAGTTAGACGTTATTGGTCAGCCGTGAGTTTGCTCCCTCCTTTTTTTTGATCAGATATGCGTCAACCAACTGGCTTTGTAGTTTCAGTTTGCATCTCCCTCCTGGCTCATACTATGGACGCCCGCGAGAGCGTCTCATCAAACAAACGTACTCTGTATATGTAGACCTTGCTGGCAGGGGCCGAAGAAAATGGCATCTTAGTGCGTTTGGATTGTTTATCAGCAACTTTTCCCGGAACTGAAATTCGCTCTATAGTTGCTTATTTTACGCAAGAGACTATCGACAATCTCTATACCATGGATGACTTTCCCGAGCTTGTCTCCCTTCAAGTACCCCCCGGGAAGTTCCGCAGTGCGCGTTGTGTCAAAGGGCGCCCAAAGGACACATCAGAGAACGTCGGCCCGTACTCCTCCCATCAATCTCGTTCTCCAAAATATGCGCCTTACCCAACCTCCACTGTGCAACCTCCATCGCCCTTAGATCCTCCAGCATGGCCGAAAGCCGTACCAGAATTTGCACATGGGAAGCTTGGGCACAGTCGCTTCTCTAGCACCCCTGACGGTGCGCAGGTCCTTGCACCACTAGCCTTTCTCGAAACCACCCATATACCCAAGAGGCATCCAATCGATGACCGAGCTCTTCGCTCCTTTACCGTCGCGTGATCATCCTTTTGCTATAACCTTTTTTCCTTGTTTTATTTGCACACACCCGGCCCGGAAACCTGTACTGACTGCCTATCTTCTCAGACCTGCTTCATCCCGTTCTCGTTATTTCCCATATGTTGCCGCCGTTACCGTTATTTGATACGATGTTTTTTTTTGTTCGAGAAATTCTTCCCACACTGCCAATGAAGTACCCACGTGTCGTTCCATGAGCTTTTTCCTATCCATTCGGCTCTGGCGAAGCCATGTAGCGAGTATGTATAATAACATTCTGTGCGCTCAGATTCTTGCAATGTCCACCCCATTATCGACTGTAGACTTCACTATATTGGGATTCGCTGGCTTCCCGAGGTAGAAGCACGAACGTGTGGTGTCGCTGATGAGTTATTGCACTTCGCAGAGGCCTTTGTGCTGTTCCTTGGTCGATTCCACGGTCGCCTCGCAGATTACCGCAGTCTTGATGACGATAAGGCCAAAATAATCAGGGGTCACATGGGATATGACGTGATATGCTTTGCTTTTGTTTGACTTGTGCCTACTTGCGTCGTGCGCGATATTGTTATGCCGAAAGATGCGCCCACGCAACCAAAGAGTAAGCGCTTACCAGCTTATCTGAGAGCTCGGCCATGGGAGCTTAGGGGGAAAGTAACAAATCCAATTATTCAGAATTGTCATAACTTATGCGCGCCGCAGCGCGCGTGCACACGCATGTGCGTTACGCGTGTTTGTCGAACGAGACGCCCGGTTTATCCGCCGCAGCTCAAGCCCAAAAGGCAACTTTAGACCAAGGCGAAAGAGGGGGTTTCACCACCTCTCCTTGACTACGGAAAACTCGCTAACTTACAGCATATAATATCGTATAGCCAAGCACAACCATTTTTTTTAAAGTTGAGCCAGCTTTGGTCCGTGCCTATACCCTTGTCCCACGTACCTACCTGACCCCCCCCCTCCTACCCATATAAAGCGAAATTGGCTTCTCGTGCGGTCCTTCCATGCGGCGTGCGCACACTGCTGCTACTGCTACTGCTATTGAGTAAAGGGTTGTCGTCGTGTCTCGACCTCAGTCGCAGACCAACGTAGTGGAAGAACTATTGGCTTCCCTCATTTGCGCTAACTCGGCCCGTAATTCATAAACTAAACCAGAGATGCACCTTAATTACTCCCTGCAAACTCCGAGATTCGAATATCATCACAACTATAATGACTTCTGGGCGTCCCGTACTGTCTATAAGGTAACTTAGGAAACACTTTACGTTGAGCCAAGCGGGACGTCAAGGACGGTTTGGTGCCTCACTCGTCGATTACGATACGGGAAAAAAAAGTTTACATATATGCGATAGACGAATCCCACACAACGTCTTGGTCTACGTAATAGATCACCCCTCGCCCAAATGACAGGCATGGGCAACGTATCTACGGGTGAGGCCGAGAAACCGACACTTCTAAGTACAGGGAAGCAAGTGACTCATGAGGTTCCGAGGGGGAATGACAGAACTTTGTTGTTAGCAAATCCTATCATCCACTCCAACGTGTGAGAAAAAAAAAAAAACATGATGCGCAGGCAGTCAGATCGAGGGTCGTTTGCCACTATCACACACATCACTACGACACACAATTAATGGGAGGGATTTCACTGGCCGTACGCCGCCGTGAGAAAAGAAAGCTATATTTGGGACCTACAGGATGGGCACCGTCGACGTCAGCAGCCGCGGAGCTGGCAGGCTGGATCGGCGGGTACGATCCGGTTGTTCATGTGGGATTTGTTGGCTAGTATTACCAGGGTTGCCTTTCGGAGTTAGAGGGGACAAAGAGGGAAGGAGGAAAGGAGGAATCTGGACGACGATCCTGATTGTCATGGGCCCCAAACACAAAACAGCGGCCTCCTCGATCATACGGAACAATACGGGGACGCGTAGGAAGCCATACAGGGGGGAGGGCCAACGTTGTAAAAAGTTTGCTACAGTAACGGATCCGAAGTCGAAGTTCGACAGAAAGCGGGGCTAGACCGGCCCCCCTTGCTGGGCAACAGCACTCTCACCTCATGTTCTCCTTGCAGTCGCAGGGTTAGGAGCAACCTTCGGAGATATTGCCTATCTTTTGCTACTGGATGAGAAGGTGCCCAATTTCACATGCCGAAAAAAATTGTGTCCTTTCAATACTACCGAACGTCGGCCAGCTAACTAGAGAGCCAGCTTCGCGGCGAGGAAGAAGTGTGTTCATCTGGCCGCTTAGGGAATGTCCCGTATACGTGGGGGTATAGCGATTCCCGGGGTGACAATGCGACTTGGGAGCTCCGAGACTCGAACGGCTCGAGACAAAGTAGAATATTTCACTCGCGAGGCCCATTTGGGAAGGCTCTGCCAGTGTGGCTAACACTCACAAGGTCACCCAGGACTTTCGATAATAGAAGATGTCGCCGTTGGTGCATAAATATAAACGTGAAGTTGGAACCATAACCCTGGATAATGCGGCTGAATCTAGACTAGTGTTTTAAACGAAGCGCGAGTTGGATGCAGAGCGCTCGGGACGACTGCGGGGAAACAGACTGGAAGACTGGGCGTGGGCGGATGAAGAAAGTTTAGACTCGGGCCATGCACCCGGTTGGACGAAGATGAAAGGGGAAGGAGATTCGATTAGAAACTGATGTAAGCACCATGGAACCGAGGATCCGGCCGGTCCTCGTGAACTGGGGTGGAAAGGTCCGCAAGAAGGCCCCTTGGCTGCGTGATGGTGGCGCGTCATATGAGGGGCATGCCGAGGCTCGGAGCCAGTGGACTACAGCATCTGACCTTGAAGGAGGCTACCCATGTGCCAGGGGGTGGTTAAAAGGTGAGTCAAGGGGAAACCGAGGGATAGGTTATTGGAGTAACGTATTGCCCTAGCCTAGAGTGAAGTGAACACATGGGTGAATTGATCTAGCAAAATGTAGTCAATGTGGGAGATTCAACTCGGAAACCTAGGAGATTGAAGAAATGGGGATTGCGGGGAAATGATTTGGGGCCGCGGCGATGAGATGGACAATTGGAGATGGACTAGAGGGGGAGGAGTTGAACCGCGGGATGACTTGTTGGCGTGTGTGCGGGTACGGTATAGAACGGACAGGTGGGACGTGTTGTAGCAACGAACCTCCCGATGAAACGGCTAGAGCGATAAATGGTTAGAATTAATGGATAACTTTTAGCGGGGATTGAACCATTCACTCGGGTTCAAATTGTACAGAAGTGGCTTTATTTATAATTCCCTCGACAGTGAGCGTTCCTTTCCCTTCCTTCGTCCCGCCACGACACTTTCACCGACGATGCAGGTCCCTTCCTGTACAAACGTCCGCATCAGAAGCACAGCAGACGTGCACAAAATATTTTACGCAGTTTATCTTGGCCTATTGCCAATGATCACCAGGCGTCTGGATGCTAAGGAACGCGAAGCACTAGCATCCGGCTACTGCTATGCATGGGAAGACAGAGGTCCCCATGCTATCACTGGAATCGGTATCGAGCGCTTTACTGAGGGCCGCCATTGGTCTGCCTCGCGTGTGCGAGACGTATGTATCTTGCGTCTCTCACGCCCTTTCGTCGCCTCGCTCACTGCCTTACCCTAGGAATTTCTATTCTACTATGAGAAATGGGAGCCTCCCAAGAATAAGAATGGCGAGAGAACCAGGTTAGTCCCTAGTCCCTCTATGAACCACGATCGTGCTCCGATCCAACAGCTACTATATGAAGTGATGGACAGCCCCCACGAGAATGGGACCCATTTGTAAAGCAGACCTATTCGGTTTACTTGAACGAAAACGAGAGCAACAAACGAAAATGGCATCTAAGTGTGTTCCCGTGCTCACATTCTTACTCGCTCCCGTCTAATACTACTAGCCGCATACTTTACTCAGGCTACTGTCGACGGCCTTGGCACGGTTGACGATATTCCTGTCTTGAAGGACCTTGTCGTGCCCGAAGGGCTCTTTAAGAGCTCGCGCAGAACAAAAATGAGGTCTTCACGAACGAACACCGCTGCCCATACGTCAGAGGCTACTTCTAATCCCCCAACTCATGCGAGTTCCAACGGCAAGACAGGGAGCCCGATCGCCCCTGTTGCTGGCCCAAGCTCGACCGTGAATCGTCCTCCACCAGTTCCAGCACAGCAGGTAACACCTCAACAGAATCAAGGGTTGCCTCAGGCTGCATATCCTCAAGATTTTTTCAACGCGCCGCTACATTCTTATTCAGGATTACCTACTACTCCCTCCGCGCAACACGATACCTACGCGCGCATGTACACCGGAGATCCGTATACTTCTTCTCAACCTCCTGAGGGTTACCATATATCGCCTCCCCCACATGTGCAACCACATGTGCCGCCACTGGGATATAACTGGCCTGCACCACCGGTATCAGTTCCGGACAATACTTACCAATCCCCATACCCCTATCCAGGATTTGTCGCCTCTCAGAACGCAGACTCGACACTTCAATCTCCTCTGCACTCTCAACTTTATGTATACGCACCTGGGTTCCAATCATCACCATCGCTAATTCCCTGTCGTACTGTTTCGCCCGCGCTTTCGCATGCTCCCAGCCATATCTCTGCGTCGTCCCAATCGCAGTCCTCATCAGACAGTGACTCGCCCGCGCCTGGTCTCGTCTCTATCCAGACCCCCCCCTTCTTTTCCCCGGCGCCTCTTCCCGTCATGCTTCATACCGAGGTGACCAAGTTTGACAACGTCTCCCTCGATAGCATCCGTGAGGGTCCGATAGACCCAGAGATGGGCCTTGTGCCACTGGATTCGCTCAAACGCTACCATCCATACAGACGGGATCCCGCGGACGACCGGATCGTGCATAGCCTCAGCTCGCGACACGTCTAAGAAGCGGCATTTTGCGCGACTCCTTGGAAGTCGCGTTGTATTCGTGATCCGTAATGGTCGTCCGCACGTGTAAGTGTAATGCCTAGAATTGGGGACGTTTCCCCACATGTACGTATCTTATTGGCCCGTGTCAATGGCCCATCGTAGCTTAGGACCCCGGCCATTCTTCACGGGGTACAAAACAGCTGTATACTTACGACCTTACATGCACACACTTGCTAAACCCGCGGACAACGCTCGTAGAGCGGGGATAGGGATAGGACACCAAAAATGAGGACACGAGGCAGTTAACTAAATTTGCTTTACTTAAGTGGCGAATATGATGAGTAATAGTTCAACGTATATGGCAATGCGCGAGGACCGAGGAAACGCAAGAGATATAACAAAACGACCAACAAACAAAAGACACGCAGAGGCGAATATGACGGAATACCATCACCACTCGAATTCACTGGAAGGTACATCAGAAACGCAGCCTCTCCGTGATTAAGAACAAACTAACCCTGTACACTTGGCGAAAAGGTAGTCTTTGCCGTTGATATGGATCATACCATCTTTCAGTACACATTTCCACTTGTTTTTGACACGGGCAACCTAGAACAGGGATCAATACCATCACCTCGCTGTGTAACACCACACCAGATACCTTGTCGTAGGTACAAAAGACGATATCGCTCACGCCTGGACCCTCCTCCGGGTCCTCCTCTCCTTCAGAGTCCGAATCATCTAGATCACTGTTGATGGCTTCGTCGTCGGCACCGGCAGCAGAGCTCTGCGTAGGCTGCGGTAGAGACGGGTGTGACGAGTGAGGAGCATACTGTTGCGGGGATGGTGATGATGAGTCAGAACTGGACGATGACGGCCCATCGACCTGTGGGATCCGCGCAGCCTGAGGCTGAGGTTGAGCCTGCGATGGTAGCTGTGGCTGCGGTGTCTGCGACTGTTTCACAGGTGGGGTAGAAGGGGCAGGATGGTTGACAGGTACCGGCGCTGCTACTGGAGCTGGCGGCCGGCTCGGACCAGCCGGGAAGGTCAACAGCGGATTTGGTGGAGGTCGCAAGGCAGGTATTTGTGGGTTGGACATTGGCGGAACATATTGACCGCTCAGGATGTATCGGCTGTCGACCGGTTCCTTTTTAATCATGTTTGCCGCAGTGGGTGGGGGTTGTGGTACGAATGCATGGTGAGCTGGAGAGTAATGTTGCGGCATGACATGCATGGGGTGCGTAGGATATTGAGGAGGTGCCTGTGCGGGTGGGGCCTCAAATTCGGCGACATGAGACGCTATGACCTTGGTCTCCCATTTCTGAAGCGAGATGGGTTCGATGAGATACACTGGAGAACATTTGATACAAACAAAGGGAAGAAGACATACTCTCTGAAGCTCGGCCAGAACATCCTCGCTGACACCGTACTCGTCAAAGTCACTTTTAATCGAGGCAATCACGTCGTCTATGACACAGCGATAGATGCCAGGCTCATTGACGGGAAATGGGTGTTATCCTTGTACGAGTCAAGCACAAATGGCATTGACTGGCTTACCACTATTTTATTAGACATTTTTAATCAAGAGAACGACGCTGAATAGGACGGGCACTACGAAGGTGACGTCCGGCTTGATGAGTGGGGGTGAGGAAAGCTTTTATACTTGATTGTCTCCTCAGGAAAGGCCGCTCATTCAAACTCCGCCAGCACTCAGTCAGGTTCCCACGCACGGACCTATTCCTGTTGGTTGCACTGCAAGTGGTGCAAGTGGAGCTATGAGGAGCTCTCTGCTCCAACTGCCAGTGACGTCTTCTCAGACCAGTGAATAAAGTGCAAATACGCCGGACCTACTTACCACATGCTCACTGTTTTTTTTTGTCACAACGAAGGAAATGCCACTGTTTCCTTCTCGCCGCAGGAATAACACACCTACAGATGAACCCGTGCGGTCGGCCACCCCGTCTATTCGCAGCCGCGACATACCTCGCGGCTCGAGATCTACGGACCGTGCCGAAAACCGTTCTGCCTCGTCGTCGTCGTCAGGATCTTCTGGGCGTCCCCGTACCACCGATTCGTATGGGGGCGGCAGTTCGCGTTCGGCTAGAGAGAGATCGCGCGGTCTTTTCTGTCGACGCCGCCACCGCTCGTCTTCCCCCTCCGACCACCGCGCTGACTTGGCTTGCGACCCGGCTATTAAGAGCGCCCGCGATAAGGTTGCGGATGCCGAATCTGCCGAGCGAGAGGCTGATGACGCCTTGCATGCGGCTCGCAGAGCTGTCCGCGGAGCGAAAGATCATGTCAAGACACTAGAAAGGGAAGCTTTGGAAGAGTATGACTTTCTCGGCCGCAGAATTACACATTTTTGACCGGTTTTGATAGGGTGAAGAGGGCAAAGATGAAGCACGCAGAAGTCAAGAATATCACCAAGAGTGCTCGTGGTCTCGGCCGCCATGGTTGAACTGAATTTACTGCGCGCCGCCGGAATAATACTTTTTACTTTTGTACCGGATCAGCGACCACGACACACCCTATGAATACATGTACTGTGCTGTGTGCTGGTACTGTGATTACTGTAGTGTAATTATTTGCTATCTAAATTAGGCACGTGCAGTGTCAACGCTACGTGATCACGGCCGCCGCAGCACCTGAGTTCGCGTCAGACACTCACGATGCGGACACCACTTGTTCTCCTCAGTTTGTCCGGGTTCGCTTTCTCTGCCCAGATTTACTTCCACCCACATATCGCCGCTGCTGGAACGCCGCCACATTCCATAGTCAGCACTCTTGTTGCACAACACCTTCACCTTGACCGGTTTGAGCCCATACCAGATCCTGCGTCGTTAGTCACAGGCGTCCTAGACCAGGCATTCGTAGGGAAAGGGTCCCGCAGTGGCCTTCTGATTAGTATCGATGAAGCTGATGCAAAATGTACGTTGAACTAAGAAGTGAGCGGCGAGGATTCTAATGGTCGCATTCTGCAGACACTATTCCAGCTGAAGACCTACCGAGTCCCATCTCACTTTCGAGCCCAGATTCAGCTTCTATTCTCTCTGGAATGATACAAACAAGCCTACAACGCGCAACCCACGCGTTCTCTCATGTATTCGACGTCTCGAGCGGTGCAAAGAACACTTTCACCCCCCTTCTGGATATCATGAACGTTTCTCCTTCAACGGAGGCTTTCGTCTCCGAACTTTCTGCACTCGTAGAGTTCCTCGAGTCTGATGACCTTTCCTTGGATCGTTTCGGCGCGTTCCGCATAACGGGACTCGGCACCATCGCGGATGCGTACGGACGGGACAGCGAGCAATATAGCATGGCCGCAGCATCGCTCGCTGCTGCGCTGCGCAGCGCACTCACCAAACCGTACCTCAACCTCGTGATCCTCACCTACCCGGAAGTTCGCCCGGGTATGGCGAAGCGCCAAGATCAGTCTCCTCTCCCATCGCGCGTGCCGGTGCCGCCCGTTGGCTCGGACGCGTTATGTTTCACCTCGGAGGAAATTTGCTCCAATTCGACGGACTCGTGCTCTGGCCATGGCGCATGTGTGCCGGCAAACAAAGCGGGGCGGACATGCTTCGCCTGTTCGTGCGAAGCTACAAAAGATTCGAAGGGCCGGACGGAGTATTGGGCTGGTAGCAAGTGCGAGCGAAAGGACGTCAGCGGGTATGTGCGGTTTGATCCGTCCCAGCCAGCTGCTGACCCGTCTCTTGCCCGATTGACCAGACCATTCGTTTTGATTACTGGGACAGTGATCACGCTCATATTGATCGTGGTCGGCTCTGTCACCCTACTTTCCAGCTTAGGAAGCCAGCCTCTT
Source organism: Lactarius sp. MG50 (assembly GCA_003314065.1). NCBI lineage: Eukaryota > Fungi > Basidiomycota > Agaricomycetes > Russulales > Russulaceae > Lactarius > Lactarius sp. MG50. The sequence goes on from QLOZ01000628.1 coordinate 29,037, forward strand.
CCCAGCGTATTGACTAGCAGTGTGCCAGGTATGTCAGTAAAGGAGTAGAACGAGCAATAAAGCTATTTCGGGTCCAACCTGACCCACAATCTTCTGATGCGTCCAACATTCTCCTGTCATGCATATGTAGTAGATAAACGAGGATGAGAAATTACTTCCTCATCGAAATCTTAATCTTTCCTATTCAAACTATCGACCTGAGTGACCAAAGCTTGAAAGTTACTAAACAATTCTGGTGGTCTCAGGCCAACAGCACAAGCTATCCGAAATGGAATAGGTGGTTCGGGCCGCCTACATCGCGCAACCTCATCATTTAATTACTGACCTTTCTCATCTTAGACGTCTTGAGTGGGGTCAGCCGCCCACTACAAATGGTGGCCCCCTAAAGATCGGGGAGGTAGCACCCAACCCAATGTGGCGTCCCGGTTAAACTCCGTGTCCGAACTCAGTACAGCAGGCCCACCAGAGTGCTTTAATGTCCTAGAGTGATGCGCGGCCCGATCCGAGGCACTTTCACCCCTAGAGTTCGTGTTAACAGCCAGGCGGTTAACTTGCCACGGTCATGGAACCTTGAGCACGCTTACGCCACTGTGAGACAGCTCCATGGAAACGCTATTCGGCTCTTGGGGCCGGACGCCTGGAAGGATCAACCCACATTCTGCAGGCCGTAGCTTGGAACCACTCTACTCTCCGCGCAACGTGAGTGTTTCAAAAGTTACCCAAACATACAATACATTAGTGCCACTTCCGCCTGTGTCGCTTTCCGTCATTGCATTACCGAAGGAAGCAAGTTGCGCTCATGCTGGGACGCATCGGTAACGGGGTCTTCTAAAACGTCCGTTATTTAAACGTTCAAGGAAGATAGACACGCTCTTGCATGCAGTTGAGAACGTGGTGTGTTGCGCCACAGGGAGCCCATCGCGCTGAGAGTACGGCATGGCCTTGTCGTGTAGCCGCACGGCGTGTCAAGCTGCGTCCGCAATGGAAAAAGAAGTCGAGGAAAAGCCGAGATGCAGCGTTCCACAGTAACGATCGCGACATGCCTGGGTGGGGTGGTCAAGAAGATGACGGGGGCAAGGCCTTCCCTTGAAGGCCTACAAGAGGGGAAGTGCTCCGAAGGACGACAAAGCAACTCTCGCAAGTACCATTCTGAAAGAGATGGGACGACATCGGTGCGACGCTCTTAGAACCCCCCGTCAAATCTTGGCTGTCTTGGCGAACACGTCAGTGGCAATATACCAGGCGGACAATGACTGCGACATCAGGGGAGATCACCGTCGGAGAACGGAGAAACAGAACAGGACGAGTT
>QLOZ01000633.1:0-10710 GCA_003314065.1 Lactarius sp. MG50
ACCGCCGTACAGTAGACTCCCTCCTAACGCAGACCTCTCGGGAAAGGCCCAGAGGTATGGGGTATGCGAGAGCCATACTACAAAGGCGCCAACTTGGGAAATCCGAAAATGTATGAGGGAGTATGGGTTATACCTGGTATGTGTTAGGAGGGAGTCTACTGTATCCTGACCGCTAGTATCGCTTCCAGTGGCTGCTTCTGGCCTGCTGTCACATGTGTTAAGATGAGCAACACGGACAACTAGATGCCGTAGAGGAAGCCGCGGTAACTTAAAATAACGGGTTAGCCCGGGGGGCCCGGAAAATAGTCCAGGTCTCGGCTGCCATCCATCCTGCGTGCGCTCACCATAACTGCTAAGAGCCTGTCAGCATGCGCTATTCGGGGTCTGCAATACTACCTTTGGACAGGTTTTCTTCGTCCTCAATCACCAGCCAGCCTCGGCCGGCGCAGCTGAACGAGATCTGTGCGCATAGCACCTCTCGTCCCTACCTTCGACCTTCGCCTATTTTCCCCCCTCCCTCTAATTACTGATGTGGGCGTTAGATGTTGGTGTTGCAAGTGGAGTCCCTAAGTTAGGCCGCGACTGGGTTGAAGCTCCTGTCCCAAACGCCCCCCTCCCTCGACCCCGACGCTGCCGTTCTGCTTTGTGGGCCCATATCAACAACTGAACGTGACAGTAGCGCTCCTCTACATATGTCATAAGCCAGGCTCCAGCACAGAGTACAGTAGTTCACCTATCACTATCGGCGTCATAGGTTCCCAAAGTCGGCGACCGTGACAGCCGCCGCCCGCCCAATGCCAATGTCGTCGGGCGCGTATCCATTTACTTCATCGGTGCAAGGTTACAACTTGCCATTTCACGTTGGGATGCCATGACCATGTAGAGTTTCATGATCGAATGGGTCCTCTCTGTTCCTATGCCATGTCGCACAACTCTACGGCGTCGACAAGGACCTTATCTCCCTCAAAGTGTGCATCGCATTTCCTTCCATCCTCTCGAACCCAGTGGCTAGATGCTGTACTGTACACTATCAATACAAGTGAGTCCCAGAAGAAACGAGTAAATAGTAGTGACTACTACCACTGAAATCTCAGTCCTACTTGTGCACATTCAAGATGGGCATGTGCGTATGTTAAATGAACGAGGTGTCTTCCCAAGGGACGGCCACGTAGCAGCACTCCACCGCTTAGAAAAGAGAACAAAGTAATATCTCTGTTTCCGATCCGACAGGGTATATAGTCTGTTCTCCGTATCTACTACAACTTTATGCCCAATAGCGAGTAATGACAGTACAGTAGAGGTTCCGACCGATGTATACGATAAAAGAGTGTTCAAGTGCACTGATGTAATCGAAAGTCCTACGCCTCGTGGCTCAGACGCCAGGAGGGTTGAAACCAGGCAGAGAGGGCCACTTGCCAAGCTGTGCGGGGTCACCATCGGTCCGAAAAAACACGCCGTGCGATGGCGTCGGGCCGTCCATAATGAATAGCTGGTGCCATCCAGGAGGTGAAACGTTCGCGTTCGGCGGCGCAGTGATGGTGCAGACGTTGCCCTGTCACGAGAACTTGAAGGCCGGGAAGATAGCGCGACCTCCCATCATGTTGCCATGAGTGCTCGACGTCGCCGCAACGAGTGAGAACCGCATGCCAGAACGTCTGGCCCAGGAAAAGCTGCACGTTGATATGATATTACGCCGTATCGTCACCAGTCACTACTCGTGGTGATACTAGTAGTGGGATAACCAACGTGAAGCACCCGAGCAAAGTCCAGCGGCCCGCTGCTGGAGGCGGAGATGTCGAATCTGACTATGGTGGAGACTCCTGCGATAGGTCCGCGCGTGCTACCTGCCATAATGTGAATAAGTCATGAGTACGAGGTCTTGGAAGGCGCAGGTAAGGGCTGCACGCGTACAGGCATAGTGACGAGTAGCACCACGAGGTCAAAGAATGTATGTAGAAAAGGAGTGGGACGTGGGCAAGATGCTAATCTTATCTAGAGTCATCACTAAACCTTTTTCCGCTGGCGTATAGTACTACAGTAGCACCACTAGCAACCGGGTTTCTCTCCTGGTGCTGGTGCACCTTCCATGCTCTATATGACTTAGCACCATTCATCGGGTTGGTGTTTGGGTAAATGCAGTCCCACCTGGCCCAGGACGTCAACCGGGGTCCGAGTCTAAGCGGTTGGTACTGATCCCATCTCACCAAATGTACTTTGAACTGGAATGATGTGTGCATTAGTTAAGGAGTGTCCGCGTCGCCAGGTTACGGTGTCATGTATCTACAAACGGTAGCTTGACGTTGGTGGTTGGCTGGATCGCCGGTCATGCCGTGGGAAGGGATATTGTATACACCCAGCGCTCAGCAGATGATGTCGAGGGAAGTATGGCCATCCTGGTTTCAGTTGATACGTCAAAAGTGCGGTCGCTTTCACCATGCTTGGCATGCCTATCGGCACACTTGCACTTGAGGGGATGCCAAATTGGTCGACTATGTGGTGTCTAACGCACTGGGTGAGCCGGGGGTGCGTGGCCTGCTTCTTGAAGGCGATGACTTTGACAAACATGGCAAGGTGGATCCAAACCATAGCACGTGTGATGCTGCCATCGAGGTCAAAGTAGGCGAAGGAATGCTGGAGTGGGCAGACATTATGTGATCAACAGCGGATTCAGCGTGGGGAAGGACAGTGGCATTTTGAGCAGAGTGGGTTGCGTCCTACCTCTTGAAGGAGTTCTGCCTTGGTGTACATTGAGTCGGTGTCCAGGTCAGAGACTGGGATTCTGATGAAGGTTAAACGGGGCAACCCAGAGCAGTCGGCGAGGGTGCTGGTCGGCTGGGGTTCGGATTGGCATCAACCGTGCGGGCGTGTCAGCTTCCTCACATGTGGAGGTATCGGTTGCACAAGCTTCAGGTCATTGCGCCCTGACACGCAGTGATGAAGCTGCTGCCTGCACGGGCGACAGTGTATGTTGCTGGTGCCTTACCCTCCAAGCAATCTATGCGCATGATGACTTGAGCGAACATCCTCTTAACCTCCGCCATGACCGAGTCGGGGAATTGATAATCGTATTGTCGAGGCAGTCGGACTTGTGGATTTCCCGGGAGGCAGCACTCAGCAGGCATCTGCCATGGAGACAAATGACAAACCTGGGCCTGAGATGCACTCCCGGGATGTGTATTCGAGTTCGTTGCCCTCCAGGACAGACTCGGGGATGCTGGTGCCAGGTATGGTGGCAATCGGAGGAAGCGACGTCCGTCTCGCTGGTTCCACAAACCGGGCTGTGGGTGGGCTAGAGGTTCCATTTACCCATTTACCTCAGGTAGGGGGGTAGACGGGAGTGCTTTGGGTGATGGCCCACGAAAGGGGCACTCCCCTTTCCATGAACAGCACCTCGTGTACGATAATGGCCTGAGCTAGCCAGAGTTTCTCTAGCTGCTTATGGTTTATGACTGTTTCAGCTTTGTGCTCCAAGGGGCCAGGTCATTGGGTGAAGTAGGCAGAGCGTCCGTGCTTGGGCTGGTAGTTCGTGTCTTTCATCGTGGCAGCAAGCCAGTTGGCATGTGGTCACGGAAGGCAGCGAGCGTCCTCATCTCGGCATCGTTTTGGAGTTGGTCGAGGTGGGTGGTATAGTACTACTCGGCTTCTGCCTCGAGTTGCAGCTTGCGTCTGTTTTTGAGGGTGGCCAGCTCGTTGTGGTACCAGATGTTGGATTTCTGTTCCATGACATTGGAGATCGTAGAACATGTGGCCCGTCATTGCTTGGCATGAGCGGTCCGTGAAAAGGAGGATACCGTTGCAGTCATCCTGACTCCTGGGTGAGGAGGCAGTTTTCCTCATCCTCATTAGCGTTACGGATGCAGGGCTTGCAGACAAGGGTCGTCATAGAAAACGTTTCCAGGGCTTTATGAGAGGTAGTCGAGATGAACGCTGAGTTCACGGGTAACCTCCCAGTTGTTGACCTTCAAGAGAGGGTGGTCGCCAACTAACTGGGGAATGGGCTTCTGAGGGGCCATACAACTTGGTCATGCGAGCGCCGCGGAGCACGTGGAAACAATGTCCTTGACCAGGTGGACCCATGTGTGAGGGGGCAGTTCTCAGTGCTCCCCGATGCCTGCTTCAAGGGCCTCGGTGACATTGTGGTATCGTTCATTGAATTGGGAGGTGAATTCCGCTTTATCTCGTCAGAAGTGCAGGAGGCAAGCTCTAGAAAGGGGGCTTTGTTGAAGAGTTTGTAGAGGGGCCCCTTGGCAGACGCCAGTTGTATGTCAAACACGAGCACGCCTATGGTGTTGGTACTTGGATACTAGAGAGGATGCAGATGTATTATTTATGGTTTGGGACGGTACACGAGGAGCAACATTCAAAGCAGCAGGTCGCGAGAACACCAGGTAGTATGTACTGGGATGATGGTGGTGTGAGAGAAAAAGGATGGTGTTATGCGAATTCCCTTGTAGCAGCTGGGAGCGAGAACGATGCTCAGTCGGTGGTGCTGGCAAGTTGCCGGTATTCTCCGAACAACGGTCAAACCAGCTAAAAGTCGAGACAAGGAAGGGCGCATATTTCCGTGACCTGTTCGCGTAGTGTTTCGGGGTAAAAGCAAACAACAGTAACAGGAATACCGAGACTATGACGGAACATGAAGGCAACGGATACCAAACTGTGTCGTGCATTGCGGAACGGGCATTAAGGAAAGCATTGAAGAGTGGATATTCTTCTAATAGTAGGGCTCGGTACTGCCGTTGTCATGGCCCTGTCAAAACAACCCATTTCATTTTAGGATTGTCCTGAATAACATGGAGCCCAACAACTCACAAGTCACCAACGTTGGGTGCCGAATGATCTACAGAGACATAACATTCGCAATAACGCACCGATCCAAGATGTGCCCATACGACCCAAGGAGCCGACCTGGAGCCGAGTCAACACTGGGTTCATTGTTTCTCATGCCAAGTATGGAACTGGATGAAGAGACTCAGTATTTCCGGCAAACACTGGGTGATGTGGTACACGGACAGCACGGGAATGATGACATGGGTCACCGAGGATTCGAATCTTGTGAATGGCACCGGATGAGCTATGAAGGAAGAAAGAAGAATCAGTGGTGTACTACCAGCCTGAATGTAGAACCCACTAAGATCCGAGCCGCTGAGTAAGGTTGGAAGTTTGCTCCGATGGCCAAGCAAACGTTGCCCTGCATGGATACAAAGACTTATCATGGCGATAGGCTTTGCCTCCGCAGAACTCGACAGATGAACGAACGTTCAATAGATGAAGGCATACATGGTGTTGAAGGTAAGGAAAACTGTACTCAGCGTGTTCAAATATGTCAAAAGAGGATAATGGACGCACGGAATGCGATGAGGATGAGAAGGGCCTTCATGGAAGGGATGAGATGAAGCATGCATCCTGAAATAAGAAAATGAATCAGGACTCGCCAGACAGTGTCGTTACTGTATCTTAGGGCCCGTTCGGCCCAACTGAAATCGAACGTCCGAATTCGGCAAATCGGCTGTTTTCGAAATCGGGACGTTCGATTTGGCAGGCACCGGTTTCAGTTCGGTTTCTCTATCGAACGGGCCCTTATCAGCTGGCGGCCTCGCACGCACTTATTTATGTATTAAGGTATGATCTGCAAGGGTTCAGGGTTCCATGCGAATGGCCCCGGATGTGCCCTAGAGGATTTGCAGGTGTATCTGGAGACCAACTGAATTCCAAAGGGTCTCTACCCGGCTACTGCAACGTGACTGACTGAGCAGTCGCAGTGATCACTCGAAAAAAAGGTGGCCTGTGTGGCCTGTGTGTAGCGTCACGGTGTCAGTGAAGTGGAACGTGCCCCTTGCCCGTGGGGCGTTAGCTGAGATTAGGCGGTTGATTACCGTGTCCTGAGCTAAAGCTCGTTGTTCTTCTATCCATGCATCTACTTCTTTGTGGAGGTCGCGTAGTCCGCGGTTAGTGACGCTGTCTCGTGCTGCTTGGATGTCATGTCCGCATGTCATAAGGATTTCTCTCCAGTTTCTTTCGGTGACAAGAAGACGGTACTCCTCCATGCAGTGCGCGCACAAGATCCAGTTCTCAGGTGTGTCTCGTCTGACTGTGAAGAACCTGAGCAGGGCAGTAGTGGTTGTGACGAGGCTATTGAGGTGTGATTGTTCTGTAGGTGTGAGGTTCGAGAAAGCTTTGGACGATTTGTCGGCCATCGTGATGCGGACTCCCCTGCGTATGTCTGCTACAAGGGTGGCCACTGCTTGGAGCCAAGTGGCTCGCAAGTCAGCCGCCCCGGTGGACAGAAATTCGCGGACTCGGTCGAAAGCATCGCCGAGGGGCGTATCCTCTGTAGTATTGATGATAGTTCGGTGGAGGTACTGGACGGGGAGAGATCGCAGACACGAGCGGGGGATAGCCCTTGGAAGGTTCCCTTCGAGATATCAGGCAGGTTTGCGGGCGGTTGCATGGTGGCTTCACCGCCAGCAGAGCGGTGGGGTGAGGGTTGGGTTGTTGACACTGTTGCAACCAAAGATCTATGTGGGACTATTGTGTTAAGGAGCCACCAGCAGTGAGAGTCGCGAGATGCTCAAGCGTTGTTCCCAGATGATGGCGGTTACCGGCAAGTAACATGACATTTTGCTGATGTAAAGTCGAGTCGCGATGTGGCTGGTCGAGTCACGGCAGCGGCAACTCCGGGCCGCTCATCACGCTCATCATGGTCGACATTGAAATCTTTCTATGTATTGATTCACTCCAAGCACCCTTTCTTTCTATTCCCCGCAGCGATGTCGAGAGACTCGCTGTGTACCCATTTCGATGGGTACGCTATGTGATGTTTTCGATTTGTGGAGCTCGTGGTGAGCTCTCCACAACACCCAATGGTGATCCTGTGGACTACGACAAGACCGAATTTGCTGATACCGAAACTACATACTATTATCGGCCTTTCGGTAAGCTTTCTTTTTGTGTGTGGGATTGCTGTTCACAGTGACTGCTCCAGAGAATTGTGCCTTTGTAGACCATCATGGTTTAAACGACCGACTAACATCTACTCAACACACACTACGCCGCCTCAGTTTCAGAAGCGATATCAAACGACGAGATGGACATGCCTGTGTTGTTACAGAAGAGGCAGAAGGCCACTGTGATGCGGCACACCTGATTCCCTTCGGCAAAGGTGAAGAGGTAAGATTTGTGGTCAGTCCATATAATTATTTCATGACGTTGTTTTCCAGTACATTGCAAAAGTGATACAACTTCGTTCTCCCAGAGATGGCTCGGCATCACCACCTCCGAATGTTGGGATTGACGACATAACAAATGGAATGTTGCTGCGGAAGGATCTGCATGCGGCGCTTGGCACGGGGGAGATTGCTTTCATCAAGGTGCGAAACTTTTGGTAGTTCATATTTACGCACCGTTTCAACCAATTTTAGACACCAAACTATGGGCTGCGTCCTGGGGACATAAAGAAGTTTGAGCAAGGTGACCTGCGCACAGATTACATCACCCTTCATTGGTTGAAGAACAGCAAAATGTACGACCCTACATTGTTGGAAGCCTTTCAAACCATCCAAGGCATAGGTCGTCGCGATCTTGTTAACCGGGGTGCAAATGTCGATGCACTCTTCCAAGGCGAAGGAGGCTCGCGACCATCTACCGTCATTCTCGACTACGTCTACGGTGTTGCCGCTTACAAATCCTGGTACAGCAAGCATAGTCTCAACATAATGGAGGAATACCGCAAAAAAAATTACACACAGATTCCGCCAGTGCCCCGCGACTTATCAGACGACACCACTGATTCAGAGTATAAACCCCCCCAGCCACGGAATTGCCACACTTCAACCAGGAGGAGGCATGAGAGTGATCTGGCGAAAGCCATGGATGAACTCAATGCGTTTTTAATGTTTGCAGTGCATGGAATCACACCAGAAGAGGCTGCCGAGCGCAGGCAGAAAGAAATAGAGCAGGAGGAGCAGGCAGCTCAAGAAGCGAGCCGAGGAAAAGTGATGGAGTGGAGGAATCGACAGCTGTCGACAGGTGATCGCGTCCTCGAGCGGAGCTGTTCCTCCGGATCAAACGCCGTCTAATCTCCGCCGCAACACCAACGACTGCTCTCGACGATCGAGCACCTCGACTTCCTCGACCTCCTCGGCGCCCCACACCCACGCGTGCGCTCCTACTTCCCCGACACCGCCTGGCTCTTCTACGCGCTCGTCAGCGCCGAAACGCGCCTCCACGCGGCGGGCGTCCTCGACGCCGCCTCGCTCGGCGGCAGCAGCTTCTTCCGCCCGCGCACGGGCGGGGACGTCAGCTTGGGATACATGGGCGACGACCACCTCCCATTTATACGTCGCGGCGTGAGCGTGCTGCACGTCATTGCCGAGCCGTTCCCCCCCNNNCCCCCCCCCCCGTGTGGCACACCATCAACGTGAGCGTTTGCTGCTCTCCCCCCCTACCCCCCTTGCCATTCGCTTCGCGCCTTTGTCCGTTTTCATCGCTGACGTGTGGTCTTGGTTCCGTGGACAGGACGGCGCGGCGGCGCTCCATCTCCCGACGTTTACGCGCATGGAACCTCATCATTCCGCGTGTTCTTCGCCGAATATCTCGGACTGCGTCCAGAACTGTCACGGCCCGCAGAACCGTCATCTCCAACGTATCCTTCTGCGCCCGTGAGGAAATCGGACTCTGAGTTGGTGCGTCACCCCCCTCGTTTTTTCTTTTCCGAATTTTCGCTTGGTACGTTTTCTGATGTGGGGCCCTGTCTGTAGTAGGGACTTGGGACTTGGGACTTGGGACTGAGACCGCTTTTCGAGCTATCCATTCGTACGCTTTGTGAGCTTTCCATACATATAGCAATTGGTGTGTTGCATTGTGGGTACCTAGTTCTAGAATGAGGGGTACTACTGTAGTACAAAGAGGGAGAGAGACTCCACAATCCATACGGTTACACCGTGCTTTCATCAACAACCACGTTCGATTGAACAAATCGGAAATCATCACGGGACATGTATAACCCCGCATTTGGCAGAACATCATAATCCCGGGTGACGTACTCCCGACGGTGCTCAAGAAACCCCGCCCGATACGCGAGATTTTACTCATTCAAAGGTATCGGGCAGCGCGCCAGGTCGCTTGAGTCGAGAACGACCTCGAGCGCAATCAGCGCGAAGCTCTCGACAAACTCAGCGTCTCGATGGTGCTGAGCCCAGCACCACATCGCCCACGCGTCCCGCAGACCGTCCCGCAGCTGTGGCTCCGTCAAGGTCCGGGCCCACCGCTGCTGCTGCTGATGCTCGAAGGGTTACCGCCCATCCTATTATGAATGAGTGAGGGTGACGTACTCTTAAAATGCAGGGTGGCACCTACCTCAGATTGGTCTGCAATGACGATGTGCCTGTGTGCCAGCAGACCCTGGCGATCGGATGAGGGCCAGAGTTCAGTGTGTGCGTTAAAGCCTACGAGGAACGTATCACGACGTCCGAGTTGACATATTTTCGACAATAAAATCGCAAATATCCTCGTCTGTAGCATCGCCGCGAGATTTATGCAACATCCATACTTCGGCCGAAGAATAATCGGCCGGAAGACTGGTGCCAGGAGGGATCAAGGCCGGATTTCCATAGTAGACGTCGTACGTGTCGCTAGAACGAATTGGGCGAGCCCTTCTACTATCTACTTCCTGTGCCCTGCTTACCCGTCCAAGTCACCGCCAGCAAGACATGATGCCAGAGAACGATCACCTAGAATATCCTGGACGATAAGATTTGTTGAGAAAGACCACTTGAAAAGAGGTTGCATGGATTGGCGGCTGGCTTTCCCCACCGATAGCTTGGAGGTGAACGCGGAGACTGGCAGGATTGTTTGGAGACTCTGCAGCCTAGAAGCATGAACACGAATACGTGAGCATAACGACCAGGTGGGACAATGATCCCCTGCAAGTGACATCGGCCCATAGCACACGAGGGGTCGAGCTCGGTCGAGGGTGACATCCATACCATACTGTATGCAAAAAAGAAAGGGCAACAACGGTACGCGCTTACACGCGTCAATTGGATTGTGGCCATCAGACCAAACACAATACAAACAAGCTTTAACTCCGTGCCTACGGCACCAAGGGGGGGGGGGGCGGACCGGGATTCCGGGATAGAGGGTTACCCCCAATCACGGAATGAAAAAAATGGACCCTTACAAATAAGGAAATTTGAGGTCAAATAGCTGTCCTGCCTGTCCAGGAACGTGTTGAAATTTCGATGTGAGGCAGGAATGGAGACATGGCAGCGCCACAGTAATAGAGATGTGGCAGTAAGCCCGGCAGAACTGTTGGTGGGGCCCAATGGGGAAATTGGACAATAGAGAGCGCGAAGGGCATTCCCTAGTACGGTAAGGGTACGCGCTCACTTTCATGTGGTGTCGGGCTTGCCAGGCAAGACGCCGCAAGAAGAGGGGAGGGGGATCGAGAGGCTTGATTGAGGGTTGAGAGGACAACGAAGAAATGAGAAATGGGGGTCCTAAGCTCGTGAGCACAGCACACACACACACACTTTACACTGAATCACTTACACTGTTGTCATCTCCAAAACCATGTCGGGCACTATGGGACATTCACGGGAACGTGGAGATTGGGCTGGTGGTGATAACGCTATGGTAAGCCTACAATAGACTTGCAATGATGCTTACTGTCTTATAGGGACCCAATGACGAGATTGACAACCTCGTTGT
>QLOZ01000634.1:0-32903 GCA_003314065.1 Lactarius sp. MG50
ACCGCTGGCTTCACAGGGTGCGAATGAACGGGAAAAGCAGCGAACAGCCATCAACACGAATATATGTGACGGCCCAAGGGTCTCGTCGCAGCGAGCAGGCCAGTTCCGGGGAATGATTCTCTATGAAGCCAGCGTCGGGATATCATACATAGCACTCTGGGCCTGCCAATGAGTGGGTGAATGTGTGGGTGTGAGACTCGGAGACATGGTGGTCACCTAAGGTCACGTGATGATAGCGCGGAAGTTCATAGATGAAGCCGCTGATCGGATTGGGCGGTGGTCATATGGTCATACGTCGTGCCATCACATCCTCGGTACTGTACAGTAAGACAAGCGCCAGCCTCGGCCCCACGCACCCGGATATCATTCGGGTTTAACAACTAACATCATAATTAACGTCACTCTTGCAGTGCCTTGCTGCGCGGAATGACAAAATGAATTTCTCAGGCAAAATGGATGCAGGATTGTTCATCCCTACCGATGTGCCTCAGCCCAGATCCCTGACATGTGTGCTGGGAGGGTTGAACGTCAGATTAGTCTGTGGATACATATACTGTATTTCGCGGCTGACCAGGTTCTACAGCGCATACAGCGGGTGATACAGAAGCAGTGAGAGCCAAACTTGAAGACATGGTATGTGCTCACCAGGACCAAACCAGAGGCGTCTTCTACAAACAATCTGCCTGCCTAGCCGCCCACTCCTTTATTGCGCCTGCTCCTGATCAAAACGTCGCGTTCTCAAACCCACGAACCCTTTTCGAAGGCCTACGCTGCTGCCGCCTCGGTCCGTGCTCGGTCAGCCGTGCTGTGCATATCGGACTTGCACCAGTCTTGCACCCTAATGTCCGTGCGTGGTCTTCCAGGTGGGCTGTATCCTTCCCCTTAGTCTGGGATTCGGGCTCCAGCTCGCGATACGCTGCGCATGCCTCTGGTCACCCAAAGCGTTCACGTACGCCGCAAGGTAGCAAGTCCCGCGACAGTCAGTCCCGCACCAACTCGTACGCAGCCGCAGTCTATTGTGCGCATAGGGAAGTCCTGGGTCTCAGCAGTACGGCCATTATCGAGTTCAGCCACTATAGCCATCCGTACCTCCATCAATCACCTGTTCTCGTAACGCATCTTCAACGCGACAGGCTTCGCTTCGAGCTGGCCCTGCCACTGGGGAGGAGTTCCATCTGTGCAGTCTACTGTGTACTGCACGTTATTCAGCACCAAGTGCACTACTTGATCGTAAAAATATGCAGGCGGAGGATGGGACGTGGAGTCGGGGATGAGTAGCTCTGCATCGCAGATTTTAGGGTTCTGTAGCTTCGAGGGCGCGAAAGTGTGAGAAGAGGGCAGTGCGGTTTGCAGTGAAAGAGGTGAGGGACGTTGCAAATGGGACCGCGCTTATATAGAGAGGATGATCGTACCACGATGATGTTCATCGGAGACACAGGGGAAAGCATCATATTCCACCGGCACTTTCTTGTCAAAGTAATGTAAAAATGTCGTACCAAACGAGACACACCTTGGTTCTGACTTGCTCAGTTCCTAATTTGAAGTCCACATAGCCCCGGCTGACCACCATTGTCCCACAGAAGAAACCTGAGCGATGAAAAAGAATTGCACCTGCTCAGCAAGCACAGTGGTGCCCTTGGAAGAGAGAGAGGTAAAGGAATGATAGCCGTCAGCGAAGAGGCGAAGGACTCGCATTTTTTTTTTTTGGAAAGCGTTTATTTTGGTAGTTAGCTATGTACCGCTATCTACCAAAATAAATGTTAGGCAGCGGGAGATTGCCAGGATCAACCCTGCCTAACACGCTGTAGCCGGACCGATGAGACCGGTTGAGGTAAAATGCGTTTATGCACATCCCCATTGGGGGATAGTGTGGGACTCAGGGCACGCGTCCTACGGGGGCAAGGTGTCGTGACCTCCTACTCACTAAAACCTCTTGACTGGCGATCCAGTCATCTGGGAAGTCCGTGTTTTTCTAAGGACATGTTCCCAAGTACTCTTGACCTCCTGGGCAGACTTCTTGTCCGGGTTGTCCCATTTGATTTTTGTGGCGAGTATCTTGTCATCGGTGATGACGTGCGTTGATGGTGTGGTGCCATCTGTTGATCGACCCGGTGAGGGGGGCACGGGTGTGTGTGTGTGCGTGTATGTGTGGCATTGAACAATAGAGGGTATTCAGGCACAGCGCCTTTGTTGATGTGCTCGCGTGGGTGGTCTTTCATCGCTGGTCTTGTCAGGTACCTTGGTGGCATTGTGGTGGATTAGGATTTGGTTGTTCTGGCTGGGTCAGTGGTTGTGGTGCTGGGGCGTCAAGGAGTTGGTGCCGTTGGTGGGTCAGTAGGTTTGGGGGGATGCAGTCATGGAGGCTTTCGTAGTCCGTACTTCACAGGGGGCTTGGTAACGTACATGGGTTGTATAGTATATAATAGTTAAGATTATCGCCGGTGGGCGGGTGTCCACGATGGGACGATGTGAGTTGGTATGACTCGTAGGGGGGGCCGATGGTGTTTCGATGGTGAGGATGTTCCTCATCAATCCTTGCCCCGGCTGATACCGTGGGAATCCGTACCATGATGGTGGTAGCGGTTCAAGGAGCCCCCCCGAAGGACTCGCATTGATGCCGGTGATGTGGAGACAGGCGGCCCGGCGTTTCTCGAAACCGGACCCCTGCCAAATCCGAAATTTCGGAACAGCCGATTTGCCGAATTCGGGCGTCGATTTGGCAGGTCCGCGCCGGTTTCGAAACCGGCGCTACCGAAAGGGCCCTACAGTAAGTCCACCACTCGGTCTCACCCTCACTGCTGGCTTGAGTCACATCCAGGTTGAACAGCATACTCCAAAAATCACATCTCGACATTCTTCAACTCCTCGTAGTTCTCCCCTCAGTCATCCAAATTGTCCTCAAAGATATCCCAAGTTGTGCAGATTATGGACTCCCCGCAGAGTGTGTTTTCGATCTGAGTCTACTCGCAATATCGTTTTCATGCTATCCTCAGGCTCTTCCACAGATTCTATCACCCAGCTCGATGACCGCATCATGAAACTCCGCAGTTGGCTCTCTTCACACCCTTACTCTCACCCCGAACGCCGTTATCATCTCTTAAATCTAGCAAATGTGCGACTCGACCGCCTCAACCTGTTACATACAAATGAAGATCTCGACAATGCGATCCTTCACTACACAGAAGCCGTCCTTCTTCCGCTTCATCCCTCGGACAAGACAGGTTCAAATGTCGTCCTATGTCTCTCTATACTTGCAAAGGCTCTTCTCGCTCGCTTCCCGATTACAAGACAGCCCGGAGACCTCGAATCCTCCATTGACTACTTCCGCTGTCTCCTCAATCTAGACCTACCCCTCGGGGTGCGCAAGGATGTTACGATGGACCTTGTTAAGGCACTGGGCTCTCATGTAGAGTTGGAGGCTGGTAATACTACACACAGCACTGAGATGTTGGTCCTGTGCCGTGAACTCCTAACGTTAGATAGCCAGGGAGGTCACCTAGTTGATGCTATTGTCATCTTGAAAGACTTGGCTGTTGCCGCATCCGGTGAGAGTTGGGAAGAACCTCTAGATCAAGTCATTGAATACATGCGGGAAGCCATAAAAATGTGTCCTTCTCACAGCGCTTCCATCGCACTGGCACAAACTCTGACTATTCGCTTCATGCAAACTTCAAGTTATTCTACTGGGGATCTTCATGAAGCAATAACTTTGGCTGACAAGGTTATCGCTTCCCAGCCCCTCGGAGATGAACGGAATCAAGACAAGCTTGATGCACTCTTCCTCACCGCGCAGCTTTCTGTGATCCGATTCGAGGTGTATGAAAACTTGCAAAATCTAGAAGGGGCAATATCTCGCATTCGCGACTCGCTCGTGTATCATCCCCCTGGAGACGATCGTCATTCTATCCTCATTCAGTATTTGGCTGATCTCACGAAGAAGCGCTCAAGCTACTTTCACCTCACGATGCATCCCCAGTCTGCGAATTCTGATACTTCACAAGAAATGGGCGCTTCAGCACCCCAGCTCATAGGCACGTCTGACGGGGGCCCAGTTGGGTGGGACGCGACCATAGACGTCCGGAGGGCTTGCTCCCTGACAACAATTGACCAGCAAATTCAACATCTGGGGGAACTTCTCTCCGGCACTGTCACAGGGACATCTAGACACGGGGAGTACCTCTGCGCACTAGTAGATTGGAATTATACCAGGTTTGATCGTACAGACGACATAACGGATCTAGAAAAGAGTATCGAGTGGCGGCAGATGCAGCTTGCTTCAACTCAGCGCAATTCATTTCTCCACACTCATCTCACCGACTTGGGTTTCGATCTTTTTCAGGCCTTCCAACGGAATCATAGGATCTCGCTCCTCGAGGAGTCAATTCTTTTACTCCGCCATGCTATCAAGATGGGGGATGCGAACGCACAAGGGGTGGTCCACCGTTTGGCACTTGGAGGCCTTCATCATTGTTTATTATCCCGATGGAGGTTGATTCGTCACAGAGAGGACTTAGATGAGGCCATACTTTTACTTCAAATGTCTATCAACCACGAGTGCAGCGATCCACCCGACAAACTAAAAGACGCGTGTAACTGGGCGAACCTTGCGCGAAGGACCGCACACTCTTCAGTCTCGACTGCGTTTGAGACTGCTATGTCATGGATACAAAGATCTCTCGTTTTTGCACCTACCCTCCATACAAAACATGCCCATCTTGTCGCCATTCAGGAAACTAATAAGATGCCGTTGGCATATGCGTCCTATCGAGTCGAAATAGGTCACTTGGAACAAGCGGTCGAGACTCTCGAACAGGGAAGAGCTCTACTCTGGTCCGAAATGCGTGGCCTTCGCACTTCAATTGACCAACTTTCTGTGGCTAACCCGGCGTTAGCGACCAAGCTTGCGATCATCAATCGGGACCTCGAAACGGTGACTATGTCCATCCCGCTGGAAGGGAATGGAGGTACGGATGGGAGCAGCGCCCAAGGAGAGGGGGGGATGGATATGTTCGGCCAATTGCTGAAGAAGCAACGGACGCTTTTGGATCAGCGCGATAGTCTCACTTCAAAAATCCAGGCTTTGCCTGGCTTTGAAAACTTCCTGAGGACTCCATCATTCGACACTCTCCGTGCTGCCGCCGAACGAGGACCAGTCATCATTATCAACCATTGCAAATGGCGTTCCGACATTCTCATCGTCTTGCATCACTCTCCTCCCATTCTTATCGCCACCCCAAAGGATTTCTACGACAGAGCGAATGAATTGGCGGATCGGTTATCGGACACGCGAAAGAAACACCGTCTCGACTCGTTGCAATATCAGCGCACGTTATGTTCAGTACTCAACGGACTTTATGAACTCGTTGGTCAGCCAGTCATTAGCAAGCTCCGCGAGTTGAACATTCCAGAACAATCTCGTGTTTGGTGGTGTCCGACATCGGTGTTCTGTTCTCTCCCACTCCACGCAATGGGCCCAATATCCTCCCAGGACAAGGTCAAAAGGTATTTCTCCGACGTGTATATATCTTCATACACACCAACGCTGTCTGCGCTCATCAAGTCTCGTGAGCCTGGAGAACAGACATCGAATCTCCCCTCGTTGCTTGTTATCGCACCGCCAGACAAGTCTCTCCCCGGAGTGAGGGAAGAAATAGGTGTCATCAAACAAGTTCTAGGAGGTTCAATCCGTAATCTGATCTTAGAGGAAGCAACATCAGAAAACGCGGCGGAAACCCTCCGGCACCATCGGTTTGCACATTTTGCATGCCATGGTGTCTTAGAAGCAGGAAAACCATTTGATGCCTCATTCATGCTTCTAGGTCCCAATCGCCTCACACTTCTCGACATCGTCCGCTCTCAGCTTCCTGCGGCGGAATTTGCCCTTCTCTCTGCTTGCCACACGGCGGAGCTGACCGATGGTAGCATTGCTGACGAGGCATTGCACCTTACTGCAGCAATGCAATATTGCGGGTTCCGGAGCGTGGTTGGGACGATGTGGGCAATGGCTGATACGGATGGTCGGGACCTGGCCCACTATTTCTACAAATCGATGTTTTCAGGTGAAGACCAAGGCGTACCTTACTATGAAAGATCAGCGAAAGCGCTTCGGGATGCGGCGCAGAAGCTGAGGAGAGAGAGACGAGTGGGGTTAGAACGTTGGGTGAATTTTGTGCATTATGGGGCATGACTGATGATGGGCCCTTGGCGTTCCTGGTGAGTGATCGAGTCGCTATGCGCGCGAGACAGACAAATTTAACAATCGTCTAAGGTCAGCGTGCCCGCTGGCCCCGTAATCGCACACTCTTCACACTTTGCCCTCAAAACCACAAAGTGATGCCGCAACGATCTTGGCACCTCGGTGCGCCACCAGACCATCGCGCTCTGCCTCGCTCGCATGCCACAACGCCACCACCTGTCTCGCTTATTTCTTTGTTCTCTCTACAGTAGATACCTTGCTGTTCTGCCTCGTGCAGCGCTTATTTCTTTACGCCTCGGTCCATTACGTGCCTCGTATTCTCATTGTTCTCACCCATTAATGGTACATTTTCTAAGGGTCGTCCCATGATGATCTACTGAGGACGCACGCACAATTATGTACTTCCGTCCCGACACCTGTTCCCCTACACTCCTATGCAGGCACCGTCAGAATAGGGGAGGAACCAAGGGACAGCGGTCACATGATGAGGAAGTCACGGGATGACTTGAAGCGATACTCCATGGGGATATGCCCGGTCTGTAACTCCGGTCCGGTCCAACACTTTTCGTTCCGGGGATTATATGGGGAAATAGTAGGACTACAGAGAAGGGAGGCTATTATACAGGGTATTTGATCGGCTAGGGAGTTCGTCCGTATGTTCGAAAAGTCCACGTAAGTCAAACAAGGTGGGAAAAGGTTCAACGCGATCCACTAGGTCCGTGGGGATCCATGGAAAAGCGAGGACCTCCACCCCGGTACGGATGGCGGCCACCGTAGAGAAAGTACTCTACACTGATGCTAAGTATACAGACATCTAGAGGACAAAATACACCGAGAATATACGAATACGCTAGATTTCTCAATGCAGCTTATGATTACGAGTCGGTATAGGCTCCTGGGAGTCGGCAAGACTTCCCGATTGATTTATAACCGGAGGAGGTCGCACATCCCAAGAGAGTGGCGAGGGACTTCTAATTATCTCCGTAACTGAGAGGGCCAATTGGTGTGAATGGTCAACTGGCAATAGAGGGGGAAGGTTCGGGCCTTGAAGGTCCTGGCGTATACGGAAAGATCCAGGGTTCAGCAACGGATTAGTCTTCGGGTTGGAAGGCGCTTGCATCTATGTCAGGGATCGACGGTGCTGACCAGTGCGGGTTACGGGAGACCTCCAACGCAGCCTGAACGTTCACGTCCCGGGCCCGGTCATGTGCATCGAGAGTGCTAATACTTGCAACAATGTCAGAATCAAAAATGGAGGGTGCCTGCGGAGTAATGTGCAAGCAGGTAGTACTTGGGGATGGAGATAGAGATACTAGTGCGTAGGGGATATATTCGGATCGGGTCTCAGCGAAGTCTAAGGATGAAGGGAGCTCTGCGAGAAGCGCGTCACTAACAGCCAGAGCGCTGCTAGGAAACGGCTTTAGGAAGTGCAACGGTGGGACGTCAGGCACGATAGAGGGGGAGCTAGTGAGTGTCTCCTCGTCGTGTTGAGCAGTTGTGCCATGGCTAGAAGTGGAATAGGGGATGGTGTTAGCAGCGGACCATATGACAGATATGTCAGTGCCCTGTGTTGCTCCGGCAGCAGTAGTCACATCTGGTGAAGCAATTGGAAGGCGGTGGCTTTCGAGAGGCGGCGCAGTAGCTTGAGACGACGTAGTGGCCTGGGTAAAGCATTGGGGAGGATCAGGGCCGGGGAGAGGCCTGGAAATACCTGGGTTTGACGCAGACGAGGACGATAACATGTCATCGGGTCTAGTGGAAGGAGTGACGGTGGCCAGAGTAGTGCCAGGACTAACGATTGCGAGGGGTATCGTAGCAGGGGCGTGAGTGGTGCTTGTTACGCCAATGATGTCCTCCTGTATGCGTGATGTCGAGTCCTGGCAGTGGCTTGGGAGGTTACACAGAGGGTACGAAGTTCGCTGGCGCAGGATGCCGTGGCTATTATGGGTAGAAGCGGAGAATGCTGTCGGAGTAGCTTCGGTATCCTGGTGTAAAGCGACGTAAAGATGGCGGATGTTTCTAAGAATATAGACATGAGAGCTATGAGCCTTTCCTTTGCGGACTGTTCGAACTATTTCGTTCCACAAGGCACAAAAGTCGTGCTGCAGCTCTGGAAGAGTATTTTGTATGTCAAACTTGGAAACCAATGGAACGATGTACGATGAGGCATAAGCTAGTTCCCGATTGGCGTCGAAAAGGGAACAAAAGATCTGGCGAGTGATGTAGATCAAGTTGGCAAGTAACACACTGTCACCATGCGCGAGGTAGTTGCGAAGGACACCCTCCGATACGCGTAATTGGTCTATTGCGAGTGCAGTCCAACGGTCATCGCGTTCCCGCACGCTTGCAATGATGCCGGAAATTACGGTTTGTGCGCAAAAGGAAGTTCCTCCGTCATTGCAATTGCCCCTGCATATCAGAGAATGTCCCATTTCAACGGATTGCAGCACCCCATGCCAGCGCCCAAAGAAAATGCCATGAAGGACCCGCTGGATTGCAATGGGGAGGCGCGCTGCGTCAATGGCCTTCACGCAGATGACCAGCCGTCGTGTTTTGACCGACTCGGGGACCAGGTTGGATGACCACGTACTGTACAACAACCGCTCCAAGGCCTCCATGAACGTCCAACCACCCAGTTCATTGAGAGTGAGCTGGGGATCATTAACCACTGCTGAGCGACAAAACCCAGGGATACTTTCAAAGAACTGCTCCAGTTCGTGATCTTCGTCAAGAGTGCTGAATGTCCACATAAAGACACGACGGTCAATCTCCGACGACCGTTCCCGAACAGCTTCCTCGGCTACCTTCCAGATACCCCATAAGAATCGCTTGTGATGACGGGCCTTCAAGTTATCCAGATGTTTCCAGGTGTCACAGCTAAAGCAAGGAAGGTTTGCGAAAAACCACAGAACCCGGAAGGTTGCATATGTTATGCCAGCATAAACGAACCAGGCTGAGGACGAGAGCGGTGTGTAGTACGGGCTGTCATGCCGGAAAATTGGCATGAAGGTGATGCATACATATACCCCTGCGGAAAACCCGACCCACCAAACCACGACGCTAAAAACAGTGTGGTCGATATTGAACAGAAAGATAAGAAGGCCGGCGAAGAAGAGGGAGAGGGAAATATGTAGCAGGGTGGGCAAGGTTTCGACGGCCCAGGGTAGATGTAGCTTATCGACGCCGTCGGCAAAGAACGCACGGGTCCGTGCCCGTTTGTGCGGACTGTAGTGAGGTGGCTGGGTGATCCTGACGTATTGACGCGCCCACTGCTGTAGCAACGTCGCCAGCAGGGCGCATGTAAGACTAATTGCCAAACTCAAGAACCAGAGGGAGTTAACCCAGATGGAGTATTGTGGCGGAGAGAAGGGAGGTGGTTTAGCTAGAGCAGAAGGAATGGGTAAGCTGGACGCGTTCGGTTCGGCAAGAAGCTGATAGATCTTCTCAAGATAGAACGCGGAGGTATCTTGCGAGGTCGACCTGAGATCTTGGATTGATACGGCGCCCAATGCCGCAACGGCGGCAGAGAACAAACCAGTCTATAAATTTTGGATTGGCATCCGTGGCACTGTGGAAACGAAGACGAGGACTCACGAATAAAAGGATCCCGTCAGCATCCGCTTTCCAGCGTTCTGCCTTTTTATTGTCTTCTTCCTCTGCCATTTTGACATACATGGAAAAGAAAGGGCCTGAACTATCTGCAAACTTGAACTGTCCATGCAATGTATGATTTTGCTCTGATTGAGGGGTGTAGCGGTGACCGCCTATGCGCGAGGATGAATAAGGATAAGGTCAAGTCGAGGGTAGCATACCCATTGCGTTCCCCGCCTCGGATGGGTCCCCTGAGTCGTACGGAGCTTGGGACATCAAAGGATGATAGTGAGTTAAGAGAGATGGAGGGTAAAGATGAAGGCAGGTGTATTCGTGATTGCAAGAATTCGAGGGGGATTATAGCTACGGCCACAGCTACAGCCACAACCACTACCCGGACGGGCTTTAAGGGCCGTACTTATTTCATGGGCTCGGATCCCGTTGGCAGGGCTCGAATTGAAATGACCTCAATTCAAGTCCGTGGCGGCGTGCGAAAGGGCTGATCCATAAAGCCTTCGCATTGGTGGCGACGGCAACTACTCCCCGACAGCCTCGACAGCCACGGTGCATTTTTCACGTGGTTCTCCTATGTCTTTTGTAGAGGCTCTGACCAATTCAAGCATAAACTCGCGGAGGTGAAATCAGACAGAGAAACCATGAAACGACTGGGACGAATATGGCCGGAGCGCGTGGAGGTTATTGGTAGATAGCAGGACCCACGACAATTCTGCAAAGATGTTCAGACTCGATGGCGATAATATTACTGTGGTGGCGCCAGGGAGGAGAGTGCTAAGTTAACTTGCTGCGGTGGCGTTGACGCGCAAGCATGAGGTCACGGTCGCTTTCGACCGGCGTGGGTAAATACTACTTGGACTAGCCCAATCTGGAAGAATCCCTCGGTCATTAGTGCATTAGCCTCCAGTGCAGACCACTCTAAAACAATACATCTCTGTTTACGGAGGCGATCACGGAGGCGATGGGGAATGGAAGCAGAAGAAATTTGCAATGTAAAAAAGGGTCACATATATAAGGTAAGTATGGCTTGAATCAGTCACAGTATCATCTCGCAACGCCACTACTAGGAGGAGCGTAATAGCACTGGCGATGACATGATGCCACGTAGGCAACTATCATTGGGATCGCACATGTCAGTGGTCACCAAGCTAACTGCCACCCATCCCAATTGGGATTTCTAACAAGTGTTGTATATGGACAATGCGGTATCACGGGAACGGCGGAGAAGATCTGTAGTGATGAAGTATCATAGTGGAAAGTATTAGGTTCATATCTTGAGCTTTCCTATACGTGGCGAAGGCTAAAACAGTATGTGAGTGTTGGAAATCAAAGCGGAGGTTACTTATGGGCCGTGGATGAGATCGAGGAGAGAGACATCCGTTTGGGGAATATGATCTGATTAAGTTATAGATACCCATCCATGGGAACCAGGCCGTTAAGTGTCGGAATAGCAAGGGGTTGATGGGGGACAATAGTTCGTTCAGTTTCTTGGGGAGGACAGGACCGCTAGATGAGGAAGTGGGGACCATGAGAGAGGTGAATAGGTTATGGCATTCCCTGGAGGTGAAGTTGCAGAGTTGCCGGGCCTGTCTTTTGTCATTCAAGCGGCGGTTGGGTCAGTCAGACGGGTCGAATCGCAGTGGATTCTGCGGAGGAATGGAGATCCCGGGTGGCGTGCTGCGACGGGCTGGCATGAGACTACGTGATGAGAGTGTGTAACCTCAAGAGGTAGAACTAGGAATGGGGTTTGCCGCAGACGAGATGACGGACGTGTCAGCGATGTCTCGTCTTGGGTCGGCGATGGCCATACTATCCTTGACTGGGACCCATCCTTCGACCACTTCAAATATCTTCATCAAAATGGGCCCAACTGGACTCAAACTTTGTATATAGGCTCTAGTAGACATTCTTATCGTAATAGTGGTCTTTTTTCTATATGAAGTTGTAAGGAAAACGAGATCACAAAGAGGCCCCCTGTCACGCAGGCCGATGGATGCCGTGTCGGAGATTTAACTGGCAAACGCAATCGCACAACGCATCTGGATCGCGCACACGCCGTGCTGAGTTTTAATTCGAGCCTTTTTTGGACTGTGACAGGGTGTGACTGGTCGAAGGATGGGTCAAGGATAGTATCCAGGGAAGTAGGAGGAGGACGGGAGTTTCGAGAGGAGCATGGGGAGGCGATGTAGCGGCTGGAGTAACCCATTGCAATACATCAGGAACATGGCCAAATGAAGGCTCGTTTTGGGGGTGTGGGCTGGCATGATCTGCATTCAAGGTATATTGGGTTCAGTAGGAAGAGTGGCAGTGGCGTCGGGATGGAGGTCATGGGGGGGATGGCAACGATAGGGTGCGCCAGCGACCACTGCGTGAGCTCGGCAACTCGTGTCCTAGAGATGGCCCTGGATGTTGCACACAGGATACGAAGTTGGCTGGCCTAGAATATCGTCGTGATCATCGGTAGAGGCAGAGAATTCTGTCGGAGCAGCTGCGGTGTTGTTGTGTAAAGTGATGTAAAGATGACGGATGTATTTGAGAATATAAATATGAGAGCTATAGGCCCCTCCTTTCCGTGCTTCTCCCACGATTGCATTCCACAAGGCACAAAAGTCGTGCTGTAGCCCAGGAAGAGTATGTTGAATGTCAAATCTACAAAGTGACGGTGGTACATTGTGCGACGCTGCTTTAGCCATTTCCTGATACTCCGGAGGGAGGTCAAAGATTCGGCGAGTGATGTGGATCAAGTTAGCAAGCAACACACTGTCTCCATGTGCGACGTAGCCTCGAAGGACAACTTCCGATTTGCCCAAGTGCTCCGCAGCGAGCGCGATCCAACGATCATCTTTTTGCTCCACGTGCGCAATGATTCCAGCAACAAGGCTCTGTGCGCACAAACCAGGCTCTGGATCTTCGCTGCTGTCCTTGCTTTTGAGAGATTCCGCCGCTTCAACGGATTGCAGGATTCTGTTCCACTTCCCACAGAAAGCGGTGTGAAGGATCTGCCAAACTGTACGGGAAAGGCGTGCTGCATCGGCCGCCTTCACGCAGATGACAAACCGCCGCCTCTTGTCGTGTTCGGAGACCGAATTGGACGACAAAGTACGGAATAGGAATCCAATCAAAGCTGACAACAGTTTCACATTGCCAAGCTTAGCCAGAAGGCCTTGGGGATCCTTGACCTCGCTTGAGTTACAGAAGCCTGGGATCTTCTCAAAGAACTTCTCCCGTTCGTGATCTTCGGCCACAGTGTCGAACGTCCACTTCAGAACACGGCCGTCAATCTCCGACGATGATTCCCGAACAACCTCTTCGGTCATCTTCTTCACACCCCGTGAGACCCACTTGCGATAGTGGTTGCTCTTGTCACGAAATCGCGTCCTGGTAGCTTTGCTGGCGAAAACAAAAAAACTGAGAATCCAGAAGAGCAGGGATAATATACCAGCGGAAGCCCGACAGGCCGGCGAAGAAAGCGGTGCACGGTATGGGCTGTCAAGCCGGATGATTGGCATAAATGCGATGAGTGTGTAGATTGCGCCGGAAACCCCGACCCAGCAGGCTACGGAGATGAAGACAGTATGATTGGTATTGAGGAGATATACGAGAAGGCCGGCAAAGAAGAGGAACAGGGAAATATGTATCAGGGTGGGTACCGCTTCAACTACCCAGGCAGAGCGCAACTTAACGACTCCGTTGGCAAAGAATTCACGCATCCGCGCCCGTTCGTGTGGGCTCGACCGTGGGGGCTGAGTCATCCTAAGGTACCGACGTGCCCATTGTTGTTGCAGCGTAGCCAGCATTGCACCGGTAAGACTTATAGCCAAGCTCAAGAACCAGAGTGAGTTTACCCAGATGGCGTACTTTGGGGCAGAGAATGAAGGAGGTTTAACTGGGGTGGAAGGGCGAGATGCGTTGAAGTTGGCGAGAACTTGAAATTGATAAATCTGCTCGAGATAGAATGCGGACGTATCCTGGGGGCTTTGTTTAAGGTCCAGGACTGTCACGGCAAGTAATGCCGCGACGGCAGCGGAGAACAAACCGGTCTGGAATATTTGGCTTAATACGTGAAGCATTTGGAAAATAAACTTCAGGCTCACGAAGATAAGGATCCCGTCTGCATCTTTTTGCCAGCGCTCGGCCATTTTATCGTCTTCTTCCTCTGCCATCCTTCGATACATGAAGAAGAGAGGCCCCGAGCTATCATCAAAATTTTGGGCCCTCTGGGCCTGGTCTGGGGCCGCACCTTGTGTACGCATGGGTGAAATTGGGTAAGATAAGGTTGAGCGGCGGTAAACGTACCTGGGCGGTTCGTCTCGTCAGGATCAACTACATTTAAGGCCTGATGTTCAGACATTGGAGGAATTCTGTGTAATGGATCGTAAGAAGAGGTTGGTAGGTCCCCGACAGACACTTTGGTGCGTTAAACGTGAGGTAAACGTGGCCCGTGAACGTGAGGCAAACTCGAACACGGGGAACGGTATGACTAAGCACACCCTAATACGTTTGCTGCACGTGCTCGTGCGAAGGTTTTAATTCATGGCTCAATGGACCACTCAAATCTTTTTGACCTCTGGGAGCTGTTGTAGCACACGAAGGGGAAATTCGAATAGACAACATTTTAGTCATATGAATAAACTACCTAGTAGGTAATTAAGAACCGTTATCGGTTTGTGTTGAACAAAGCGATGGAGGAATCTGTGAAAAAGGGTCCTTATCAGCCGAAACTGGGTCAATAGACCAGTCACACCAACCGCCGGTGACCAACGGTGAGTTTCATAATTGGGAGAGGCCCCAATGTGGGATGAAGAAATGTGACAGATCGCCATTGTCCTCGTGATCATGTGACTCTACGGAGCACTGATGTCAACTCATTCGGCATTCTTTTGTGAATATCTTGCAATTCCGCATTTCTACCTTTGAAATGACTATCTGGGGCTCACTATATAGCATGTAATTTGTATGTGACCATGAAAAGTTGGCAAAAATCAGAGCATTTCTCACCAGTATTTGCCCATCAAATTTCGGTTTTTGCAAAAAAAAAAAACATAAGAAACGAGTTTCCTGCAACATCTACTCATTGCACCTCTATAAAATTTCGAAGAGACATGCATGGGAGCTATACATTGGATACTGCAAAAAGTCCGAAGCGATTTGACCAAAAGTGCGGTCGTCAGAGTCGTTTGGTCCATTGACCCCGATGTTCCATTGAGCCGCCATGAATGACTGTACAATCTCAGCATGAAGCCGGGCCCACGTTATCACGTTGCTCCAGTGGAGATCGCTTACTGGTGCACTGGACCTGACATGGGTCTTAACAAACTGTGAGTCTCAGCATATTTGGGACAACCTGCCTCTGACTCCGAGTCGTACAGGTCTATCCTATATCCCTTTTTGGTTCTTGCAATTTCGTTGCTCTGCACTGAAATATCGTTTAACGACGGCATGCAGGATAGCGATTGTACTTGCGCTCTGAGCGCAGCGCAGTCTACGCTTGAGATTGGCCTGTGCTCCTCAGAGTGCAATGTTGAATCATCAAGAGCTTCCCATCGTGCGCAGGCAAACTGACGGGTAATAGATATCAAAAACGAAAGAATACATGCCCCTCACCCGACTGGGGCACAGCGCAAATATCGTCCAAATGCTCAGTTGTGCTTTAATTCTGGTGGCGATTATAATACAGTAATTAGCTCTTCGTCAGGAATTAGACTTTCAGATCAACATGGGCGAAGAAGACCTTAACTACCTATTCCGTCATCGGAATGTTATCCGTTAAAATCGTGTTTCCTGCAGGGCGTGTCATTCTGCTCTACTGCGTACCTCCGAAGTAATATATTGAGAGAACGGAGCTGGCAGCGCACTAGATGGGTGTGGTTTCCGCCCTTCTCTGCTGGCTCCACAACTAGGCTTAGCTGTCCTAACTGTCAGAGGAGCAATGGTCTTTTCAAAAACAACGGTCGGTATGCTGAGGCGAGAATGAAAGTCTTTGAATAGCGAGGGCAAAAAGGATAACTACACAAAGGACACTAGCGTGGTCCGAGTCTCCTTCAAAAATGTGCTAAGTGCCATATTGCCAGTGCTCGAAAGGCGCTTCACGTATTTAACCCTTGTTGCTCACCTCGGATAAAGTCAAAATTATCTATCACAACGGCTAAGCTTGGCCCGTGGCTGAAAGCTGGTGTAAGTGAGATGACACCGTGACGACACGGACGAATTCGGGGTAGAGTGGAAAGAAGAAGGGAGAGGAACAACGCCAAAACTGTACCCTAACTATGGCCAGAGCCAAGGCAATTGTGACGCGAGAAGGCAAAGGATAAGATCAGGGGTGGTGAGGCAAGGTGCCTTTGAGGAAGGGATATGAGACGACTTGGAGAGCTGCTGAGGCGTGCACTGTGGATTTCAAGAACGATTGGGGAGCCAGCTACTTCAGTGGCCCCAGCTCCACAAAACAGAGGTATTAGATATGTTAAGAATCGTAGGCCTGCGCAGTCAAAGTGGGGCTGTAAAGCGTATAGCACATATGCGAAAGAAATCCAACGATCTTAGCGGGCACGAATAGTACGGGTAAGGGTAAGTGAGGGAAATCGGAAGTGAGATGGTCAAGATTGAGGGGGATGGAGCCCGGGCAAAATGTAGTAGTGCAGAGGTAAAACCAGACGTCAATACAAAAGCGAGGAGGAAGTGCAGCATGAGGACGAGGTATGAAGTGCGAAAAGAGGCAGGGTGTGGTAAGCAAAGTAGGCAGTGAAAGGAGGGGAACGTTGAGACATAGCGTTAGATCGTAACATGGGGCAAAGCAAAACGTCAAAGAAACAAGCGAAACGAGACAACGTAGGGAGACATAATGGAGGGCGGAGAGTGGTGGCGTTGCTGAGCTTGATGGTGCACCGAGGTTGCAGGAGCGTTGGGACATGTGCTATGTCTATCGACAAGTCACGACTGTTACTCGTTTCCGCTTTGCGGAGACTAGTCGATGTCCTCCGATATCATGATATCGCGGTTTTCAGGTCGTGGAGTGCTTGCAACAACATCAGCGGCCGGTGATGACTGGCGAGGGGGAATGAGGAGCACGTTGGGACCTGAAACAGAGGAGACCTGTGGAGTAGCGGGTGAAGGAATATCTGTTGAGGTGGGAGAAGGAGATTCGAGTCCATGGAGGAAGTACGCAGATGACACCATAGCAGAATCAAAGCGTGAATGTGCGTCTGTGGGAAGTGTGCGGCTGGGCTTAGGCCGAAGGGTGGGCTGCCAGTGGTCGCTGGTCGAGATATCAGCAGCGTTGCGTTGTATTGCGCCAGCGCCAGGGGATATATTCTGGGAAGCAGGAGGAACGCGATGGCTTTCGAGAGGCTCCGAAGTGGGGTGGGGTGGCACAGCGACTTGGGTGATGTGCTGCATCGCAGCAGGGGCAACACGCGGTGACAACTCGTCGGGAATGTCTGATGCGGTATGACCTGGAGCCGGCGAGGGCGAGTGAGGAGTGACAGTGGCAAGACCAGCCTCACGATGGGAGACAGGGAGGGAAGTGGTAGTGTGCGTGTGAGCATTCTCGTCTGCTGTCCCATACATAAAGGAAGTCAGGTCTGAGGGATGACCATAAGGATCAGCGTCGGACGCGGATGGCGCTGTCGAGGTATCATCGGTGCCTTGATTTAAAGCGTCGTAAAGACTGCGAATGGGCTCGAGGATCTCCCTAATAGCGCGATCGTTCTTCGCTTCTTGATCAATTTCATGCCACAAGGCAAGGAAGTCCTGCTGCAGTTCAGGAAGAGTATTTCGTATGTTAAAGTTGGTGGAAAGCGATGACAATATGTATGATGACGCGTCAGCCATATTCCGATCATCTCCTAAAGAAGAGTGAAAGATCTGGCGAGTGATGTGGATCAAGTTGGCAAGCAACACGCTATCGCCGTTTGCGAGATAGTCCCGAAGGACACTTCCCGATATGCCTAGTTGGTCCGCAGAGAGCCCAATCCAACGGTCGTCGCTTCCTTGAACATTTGAGATGATGCCGGCAACAATGCTTTTCGCGCACAAACCGATCTCCTGGTTCTTTCTATTGCTCTTCCTTGTCAGAAAATCCCACATTTCAAAGGATCGTATCACACCATGACGGTCCCAAGGGAATATGTCTTTAAGGATCTCCAAAGCTGCACTATTCAGGCGTACTGCATCAGCGGCCTTCACGCAGGTGACGAGCTGTCGTATTTTGTCCGAGTCGGATATTAAATTAGACGACCAAGTGCGTTCCAAAAATTTCAACAAATCCGACGACAGCTTCTTCTTGTCAATATCAGTGAGACTTTGGAAGGGGTGTTTGAGCATTGATGAACTACAGAAACCAGGGATGCTCTCGAAGAACTGCGCCAGCTCGCGGTCCTCCACTAGAGTGTGGATTATCCACTTCAGGATACTGCCGTCGATCTTTGATGCCATGTTCCGAACAGTTTTCTCAGCCACTCTCTCCATGTGCAGTAACAACCCGACAATCGAGGTAAGCGGTGTATAGTATGGGCTGTAGAGCTGGAAAGTTGGCACAAAGGTGATGACCAAATATGCCAGGCCGGAAATTCCGACCCACCAAACGACGGCGAAGAAGACGGGATGGTTGACATTGAAGAGGTATATGAGAAGGCCGGCAAAGAAGAGAAACAAGGAAAGGTGTATCATAGTGGGCAACGCTCCAACCGCCCAGGACAGGTGCAACTTATCGACGCCATCGGCATAGAATGCACGGATTCGCGCGCGGTCGTGTGGGCTATACCGTGGAGGCTGAGTGATCCTGAGGTATCGACGTGCCCATTGTTGCAACAGTGTCGCCAGCATAGCACAGGTAAGACTGATGGCCAAGCTTAAGAACCAGAGTGAGTTCACCCAGATGGCATATTTCGGTGGAGAGAAGGGCTTTGGCTGAGCCGGAGTGGAAGGGATAGATGTGCGAGGTGCATTGGACTCGGAGTTGACGAGAACTTGTAGTTCATAGATCTTCTGGAGATAAAATGCCGACGTATCCTGGGCGCTCGGCTTGAGGTCCAGGACGGTGACCGCGACTAATGCTGCAACGGCGGCAGAGAACAATCCAGTCTATAGTTTTTGCCTTGGCGTGAGAAGTGTAGAAAAAAAAGAAAGATGAGAACTCACGAAGATAATGATACCTTCAGCATCTTTTTGCCAGCGTTCGGCCATCTTATTGTCTTCTTCGTCTGTCATCTTCTGGTACATAAAGAAGAGAGGTTCAGAGCTATCAGCGAACTCTGGCTGTTCCTGTTTCTTATCTAATATCGCGTTGGGGTGGCCATTTAGTGAATAGGTGGGTGAAATTAGCAGGGTACGGCCGAGGGGCAGGTAACATACCTGTGGCATTCCCCACCTGATCGATATTGACATGAGCATCACCAGGTCCTGCCATTGAAACGACGATATTGTGTGCTGCAGGTCGTAAGGGAATGGAAGGTCCTTCGTCGGCACAGAGCAATGGCCGAGGGTCGACTGTTGCTGTTGAACAGCGTAAGTTAAGTTGCCGTGACTTGAGCGCCAAGCTACTAGTAAGGCACGTGGTTCCATTCGACGGACGCAATCATGGCACTCACTCATGACAGCTGAGTTCGGAAGCGACAGAATCGGGAGGGAATGCGACCGTTTCAAAACAACTTAGAGTCGTCATTAGCGCACGCACTAGCCAACGATATTACGGAGCAACGCTTTTCTATGAAATGAGCGTCTGAGAGAGTGAGGTCGTTGATACCGCGAACACAGCCCAGACTCGGAATCCCGGACCCATCTACTGTAGTGTAGGTCACGGTCTTTTCGCCAAAATCGGCGTCTTCATCCAAGTAGATGATGGCACTCCACTCACTTCTGTTCATGTATAGTCTCCGGAGATGCTTCCAAAGTTCTGTCCCTCCGTGAAGCTTTACTTCCCGGGAACACCCCATCGCATAATCGCGCGGCCCCTGAGTTGCGTCTGGCTCTATGTAAAACTACAGAAAGGCCATTCATAGACTTTTTTCTCATCGCGTTTTTCATGTGGTGCGGTATCACTACGATATCCGAGTCCTCTGCGTTTGGCCGTGTTTCCGTTCTCTGGCAAAGCGTTCCCAAATGTAATACATGCGCACCTAGCCCCTATACGTCGGAAGGGTAGAGGACAGTGGTCACATGATAAGGAAGTCACGGGATGCATAGTTAGGCAGTCCGAAGTTCCGGCTTCGATTCATCTTAGATTGGCGTCTTGTAGGTCCTACGGATCACGAGGGCATCCCGCAATAAGCAATACAGTAGGTGGACTGGGCTGAGTTGTGGCAATCGCTCATGGTAAGCTCTACTGGCAACGTCAATTATTTTGAGATATGGGCCTGGCAGCTGAACCTGACCTGCACACTCCACATATCCACGTGGATGAGAACATAGACCCGAATAACGATGGTTAAGACAAGCGGGAACAGCATGCCCAAAGGCAATACACAAACCAACATTCTAAGTACGCAAGTCGGGGAAGGCAGATACAACGGTCAGTAAACAAGTCAGAACAGATACAGATATCCCTGGTTTATCCGTATGGCAAGAAGTCACTTTGTTCTGAAATACCGAGAAAACGTGAGAAAAATATTGTACTCGAAAACCGCCTCAACCCCTCACACAGCCCGCCGCGCTTAGAATCACCACCATCTACAAGAATGCTGAGGATTGTCAGAAAACGGAAAAGAAAATATATTAAGAACTTACAATGTCCAATAACAAGCCACGACTGCGACATGCGGAGACTACGTGGGAATCTGGAATCTGTGATCGTTTACAGTTCTCGAGTCGCAGAGTGGTCGCTGCTATGGTAATTCTGACCGGCGAGGTTACGGGGGTGTTCTGACTGAGTAGGAACGTTCCGGTCCCGTGTATCGTTATACACACCGAGACGATCCGGCCCTTCCACGAGTGGTTGCTTGCCCAGGGCCTTGGCACTCGGCGTGATCGACGGGCGGATATCCTCGTCGTCATCGTCGTCGTCGCCACCATCATCCCTGCTTGCGATAATGGTGGGCGACAAAGTAGCCGACGAGATGATGGCAGTGACATGAGGTGTAGCAACGGGTATAGGGTGTATCGGCGTGTCAGGGACACCACCAGAGGACGACCCACTTGTGGGCTGTGTGCCAGTATGAGTTGGATCCAAGGGAGTGGTAGGGGAGGCGACACTGTGGGCGGGCCTGCCTGATGCGTGGTCGCCCACGAGGGAATGGTGCTCTGGGAGCCCGCACGAGGGATAGGACGATGGATCATATAGTTCGGAATCGGTATTAACGGTGGTCGGACCAAACGCTGTAGGGGCAGAATCGGTCCCTTGATGTAAATCGAGGTAAATATGCCGGATGCCAATGAGAATCTTGATAGCGCTCTTCCTGATCCGCACCACTGAAACGATGCTATTCCACAAGCCACAGAACTCGCGCTGCAGTTCTGGAAGAGTCCTTCGTACATCAAATGGTGGAAGTGATGGTAGGATGCAGTCCGACATTTTGGTAGCCATCTCCTCATGGGCCCCAGGAGAGAAGACAAAGATCTGGCGAGTGATGTGGATCAAATTGGCGAGTAATACGCTATCATTGCCATGTTGGAGGTAGTGTGGAAGGGCACCGCCTAATTGGTCCGTAGCGAGCGCAACCCAACTTCCGTTGTTTTCTTGCAAGTCTGCAATAGTTTGGGAAACAATGCTTTGTGAGAACAAGCCAATCTCCTGGTCGCCCCTGATGCCCCGCCATCTCAGAGAATGCCCCATCTCAACGGATCGTAGGACCCTATACCAATCCCCTTCGAAAGTGCCGTTGTGGATCCACCAAGCCGCATGATGAAGGCCTGCCGCGTCGACGACCTTGGCGCACATGACGAACCGCCGTTTTTTTTCCGACTCGGAGACCGAGTTAGATAACCAGGTACGTTCTAAGAATCCAACCAAAGCCCACGAAAGCTCCAACTCGCCCAGACTATGGAGAATGAGTGCTTTGGGATCCGTGACCACTTCCGAGCTACAGAAGCCAAGAAGGTGCTGGAAAAACTGACCAAATTCTTGATCCTCGCCCAGGGCATTGAATGTCCGCTTGAGGATACGGCTGTCGATCTCCGGGGACGATTCCCGAACAGTCATTTCGGTTGGTTTCTTCATTCCCTGTAAAAACCATTCGAGAAAGTGGTTGCTCTTATCATGAAACCACTTCTGGGCAGTATCCCAACCTAAAGCAAAGAAGCTGAGACCTCGGAGGGCTAGGAATAATATACCGGCAGAAGCCCAACAGACTGGTGGAGAAAGCGGTGAACGATACGGGCTGTCAAGCCGAAAGATTGACATGAACGTGATGAGTACGTAAATCGCGGCGGACACCCCGACCCACCAGACTACGGCAAGGAAGACGGTGTGATTAATATTGAAGAGATAGATGAGAAGGCCGGTGAAGAAGAGGGACAGGGAAATGTGAATCAGGGTGGATACCGCTTCAACTGCCCAGGGAAGGTTGAGTCACCCTGAGGTATCGACGTGCCCATTGTTGTTGCAGTATAGCCAGCATAGCACCAGTAAGACTCATTGCCAAGCTCAAGAACCAGAGTGAGTTTACCCAGATAGCGTATTTCGGCGCAGAGAAGGGAGGAAGTTTAGTCGGGGTGGAAGGACGAGATGCGTTGGAGTCGGCGAGAACTTGAAATTGATAAATCTGCTCGAGATAAAATGCAGACCTATCCTGCGAGGTTTGCTTGAGATCCAGAACTGTCACCGCAAGTAAGGCCGCAACGGCGGCAGAGAACAAGCCGGTCTGTGACATTTGGCTTGATATGTGAGGCGGTATGAAAAATAAACTGAGGGCTCACGAAAATAAGGATCCCTTGGGCATCTTTTTGCCAGCGCTTGGCCATTTTATCGTCTTCCTCCTCCGCCATCTTCCGATACATGAAGAAGAGAGGTCCAGAGCTATCAGCAAATTCGGGCTCCTTTTCCTTGCTTTCCGCCGTTTGAGGCAGGTTGAGGGAGGGGCCTAGTGTAAATGTGGGTCAGGACGGGGCCGAGTGACGGGGCCGGGAAACATACCTATGCCACTCGCTTTCACAGCGATGTTAATGGACTGGTGGCCACTTTGAGACATTGACTAAGTGCGTTTTATGGGGCCTAAGAAGAGATTACTGGGATCCCTGCTTCTAGAGGGCTACAGCTGCGTTGCAGATGTGGGGCAGAATCGGCAGATTTGACTCGAAGTTGACTCGGACTGTCGAACATCACTCACTGGCATGAGGAGGGATGACTAAGCACAGCTGCACATGCTCGTGGGAAGGTGTCAATGATGATTTGCCCACGCCAAGGTCTTCGAGTTCTTCCGTACTAGTTACCAACCGCCAGGTGATGGAGAGGGTCGCGCCCCCAAGGAGTCGTTTCAGGATCCGCCAACTGTCTTGTCCTGTGACTTCCTTGTCATGTGACCTCTGTCCCCTATCTTTCGACGGTCTGTTTGCATATCCGAGCCTGCGTCCTTGTATAGGTTCAAGTATCGTTGCGGGGCGACCTTAATGTCTCTCGGTTTGCGTATTCCTCGGGTAGTCATAGTAATGACGGAGACTTAGCAGACGGTTCATAGCTTGAAACATGATTACCGCTTGGCTTGGGGTGGCAGCTGCCATGTCTTTGCGATCTTCATCTGGTGGCATACAGTATCGTAATGGCCTTTGGTCGAGATTTATTTCTTGATACGGATCCCCAGTAGTGTGCATATTTTCAAAGCAAGTAGCAAGGACTTCAGCATGCAGAGATCGAGCAAAAACGCGGCATAATTATAAAAATGACCACAGATTCAGTGATGAACTGAGGCGATTAAGCTACGGTACTGTACATGGCATCGCACGCATGACCTGCGTACAGATATCGTTAGTAAAAGCACAGTCAGCATTGCTGAAAAGAACCACCATCGATGGCTCAGCGCCGTTCCTCCCACACGTGTGGGCCATCCAACACATGTGGTAAAGCAGCCTGAATTGTTTCATCGATTGGCCCAAGCTCCTCCTTTTCGAGCTCT
Organism: Lactarius sp. MG50; assembly: GCA_003314065.1. NCBI lineage: Eukaryota > Fungi > Basidiomycota > Agaricomycetes > Russulales > Russulaceae > Lactarius > Lactarius sp. MG50. The sequence goes on from QLOZ01000634.1 coordinate 23,842, forward strand.
GTCTGGTCGTAACCAACCGCCAGGACGACCACCATGGCAACCTTTTCATCAGGTCTGTCTACGCACCCCAGCCCGATATACTTGTAAGCTTCGCGATCGAAGTATTTAATGACTACGTCGACGGCAGAGGCAACTTTTGGGTCACTGATGTCTTTGACCATTGCAATCTTCTCGGCGACTTTGTGGTAATCGACTTCAAAACCTTTAATGTATCTCTTCCCATGATCGCTGTCTAAAGATCAATATTCAAGGAGCCGGGGAGAGGACAATGGTGACTGACGTAGCCATGTTCAACTTGACTAGGAATTGTGACAATCAATAAGCCAGACGTGATATCACCCGAAAGCGAGACTCGCAAACGCAAATGAAAAGTGGTAATGTAGGTCCTTCTTAAGTTAGTCGGTGTTGACAGTCTAGTACTAGGTGACGTCACAAGATGTGATGCGTCGCTGGATGCACGTAATACACGTGATAGGTAGTATTATGTCAGCCTCCCTCAGCTCGTTTGTTCACAACGACTCGGACTGAGGCCCGGGTCTCTGGTCTATATTTTTTATAGAACTCTTGGTATAAACCGAGTATCCTTGAGGTATGTGGATTAAATAGGCACTCAGGTAGCACCGATGTTGATGCGGCCATCAAGGAATTGCACATAGAGCATCCTGCCGCTGGGCGACTCGGACTCTGTGCGCCATGATCACTTCATCTCGGTCTCCTTTTCACCGAGCATCCACAGTTATGGCTGTTATGAAGACGGGTTCATACCTGAACCTGCATGCCTCTCTCAAGCCAGATGTGCAACGTGAAGATGTTATGTACGCGGTGGTCTCTGAGTTCATATCAGCGGTGCACAAGATTCCTTGGGGGTAGATGACGAAACGATCGGAAGGAAGTTCCTTCCCGTCGTTTCGTCATCTACCCCCAAGTTTCACACCATTGGAAACACGCTAATACGTGTTGGCGCTGAAGCAAAACGTCATATGATGGCCTCTATTATCAGGGAGAATATCAAGCAAAGGCTGCCGTCAAAGGAGAACATGCACTGTCAGATGGTTTATGTGTTCATACACTGAATCGGTCTGCTGAGAAAGGCCCAGTGGCATATACGACAGATGCCCAGTATGGGCCAACAAAAAGAAGCCACAGGATATTGGCCATGAGTGTATGATGCGCGTAAGAAGGCCACGGCTTAATTGGTCCGTAGCAAGCGCAACCCAGATTGGTTGCCTCTTTGCACGTCCGCAATTATTTGGGCAATAATGCTTTGTGCGAACAAGCCAATCCCTGGTCGCCCCTTGTGCCCTGCCTTAGAAGAAGTCCCATCTCAACGGATCGCCGTACTTCATACCAGTCCCCTTCAAAGATGCCATTATGGATCCACCAAGCTGCATCATGGAGGCATGCCGCATCGACTACCTTCACGCATATGACGAACCGCTGTTTTTTGTCCGACTTGGAGACCGAGTTGGATAACCAGTGATGATTGGACTGATGGTTTTTAGACAAAACCCAAGCAACGATGACAATAGCAAAACAGGACGGTATACGCGAAAACGACTGACTGAGTTATGGTCGAGGTGCTCCAAGACCGGTGGTACGACTTCCTGACTATATGCCCTGATCGGCATCAGACAGATTCCATGAGAGGGTTAACTTTCTCTACATAAAACGGTCCCTATGTTACTAAACGAACAAACGGAGAGGAAGGGAGAGGGTGGCGAGAACGAGAGTGTTTGAATGGGGAGAGTGTAAAGGACAGGACAATTCTATAGTAAGAAATACAGTCTCTTTCTGCGAGGATTCAAATGAGAAGGTGCCAAAAATTGCGCATGTCTTCACTCCTTGTCACACAGCGTGGCAGAATCAACACCGTCTACAACAATGCTCATCCTTGACAAGAAACCGAAAAGAAAAGAATATAACTCACAAAGACCACCGACAAGTAGCGACTGCGACTTGTTTCGGCCATGCGGTAACTAAGCGGGGTTGTCCGAAGGATCGCGATTTTCAACTAACGGATCCACCTGGAGCGTATGATGGAGGGGTTCCATCTGAATTGGATGGATCAGGTTTAGGGCATCGTCATGTACGCCGAGTGTTGCAATGCTTGTAACATTAGGGTCTAAAACAGAGGCTACCAGCGGAGTAGCAGGGGAGGGACCAGATGTCGAGGCGGGAGAAGGAGATTCCGGTCCATGGAGGAAATACGCAGGTGACACAATGCCAGAATCAATGTGTGAATGTGTGTCTGCGGGAAGCGTGCGACTAGGGATAGGCCGAAGAGTGGATTGATCTCTGGACGAAATATCAGCAGTGCTGCGTTGTGTTGCGCCGCCGCCGATGGCTATATCCTGTGAAGCTGCAGGAACGCCGTGACTTTCGGGAGGCTCCAGAGTGGGATGGGGTAGCGCAGCATCTTCAGTGGTGCGTTGAATTGCACCAGTGGCATCACCAGGTGACGACCCGTCTGAAGGGTCTGGACTGTTACGACCTGGCGCGTTCGAGTGAGGAGCGACGGCGATAAGACTTGCGTCATGGTACGAAACAGGAAAGGAAGCGGTAGTGTATGTGAGAGCGCTCTCGTCATCAACCGCCCCGGGAGCAGGTGGGGGATGGCCATTGGGATTTGTGGGTGGTGTTATTGAGGCATTATGGCCGCCTTGATTTAAAGCGAGGTAAAGATAGCGAAGGTTTTCCCGGATCTCAATAGCAACGCTGTTTCCGTCTTTCCAACATTCTAGAACCACTTCTTTCCACAAGTCGCGGAAGTCCTGCTGCAGTTCAGGAAGAGTATGTCGTATGTCGAATTTGGAAAGTGATGGCAATATGTATGATAACTCGTCTGCCATATCCCGATCGTCTGGGTCCCCCAAAGAGCGAAAGATGAGGTGAGTGATGTAGATCAGGTTGGCAAGTAACACGCTATCATTCCCATGGTTGACGTAGCCCCGAATGACAGCTTCATGTTTGTCTAATTGGTCCGCAGCGAGTGTGATCCAACGGTCATCGTCTCCCTGCACGTTTGTTATGATACCGGCAACAATGGTTTGTGCACACAAACCAATCTTCTGGTGGGTGGGACTGCCACGGGTTCTCAGGGATTGCCCCATTTCAACAGACCGCAGCACCTTATGCCGATCCCAAGGGAATATATCTTTCAGGATTGACAACGCCGCATCTGAGAGGCGTACAGCATCAGCAACCTCCACGCAGGCGACGAGTCGCTGCACTTTGTCCGAGTCGGAGACAAAATTGGACGACCAAGTACGTTCCAAGAATTTCGTCACAGCCTGCGACAGCTTGTCCTTTCCCAGGGTATAGAGCCTGCCAAGGGGATTGTCGACCACGGATGATCTACAGAAACCAGGGATGTTCTCAAAGAATTGCGCCAGCTCATGATCCTCGACTGTAGTGTCGAATATCCACTTCAAGACCTGACCGTCAAGATATGATGCCCGTTTCCGAACGGCGTTCTCGGCTAATTCTTCCGTATTCCATAACAACTCGATGATTGAAGAGAGCGGTGTATAGTACGGGCTCCCGCGCCGGAGAAGTGGCATCAATGTGATGAACAGATATGCTCCACCAGAGATAGCAATGGACCCAACGACAGCCTTGAAGACAGTATGATTGACATTGAAGAGATATATAAGGAGGCCAGAAAAGAAGAGGAATACGGAAATATGTATCAGGGCTGGTAATGCTTCAACTGCCCAGGAAAGCCGCAGCTGATTGATGCCCTCGGTGACGAATGCGCGGATCCGTGCTTGCTCGTGTGGGCTGTACCGTGGTCGTTGAGTGGTCCTGAGGTACCGGCGTGCCCATTGTTGCAACAATGTCGCCATCACAGCACAGCTAAGGTTGATAACCAGGCTCGAGAGCCAGAGAGAGTTCACCCAGATGGAATATTTCGGGGGAGAAAAGGGGTCCGGTTGAGCCGGAATGGAAGGGATAGACGAGCGAGATACATTGGAGTCCACGAGAACTTGAAGCTCATAGATTTTCTTGAGATAGAATGCGGATGTATCCTGGGAGTTTGGCTTGAGGTCCGCGACTGTCACCGCGACCAATGCCGCGACTGCGGCAGAGAACAACCCAGTCTGTGGTTTTTGCCTTGGTGTGTGAAGCGTAGTAAAGAAAACAAGAAGACTCACGCGGACGATGATACCGTCAGAATCATTCTGCCAACGTTCAGCCATCTTATTGTCTTCTTCATCTGCCATCCTCTGATACATGGAAAAGAGAGGCCCCGAGCTATCAGCGAATTCCTGATTTTTCCTGGGGGGACCTAGTGTATACAGGGACGAAATTGGCAAAGATAAGGCCGAGAAGTGGGTAACATACCTGGGCCATTCGCCCAGTGAGCCATATCAATGACCACATTATCATGTTCCGCCATTGAAAAAATGTTGTGTGCTACGGGTTGTAAGAGTATGAGAAGTCCGTCGTGGGCAAGAGCGACCTGGGTCAAGGGTTGACCGTTACGTTGAGCGCCGGGATAAGCACGTTTGTAGTTCCATCTCGACTTGGGCAAACAGCCATCGAGTGACAGCTTCGATGCGACAATGCCACGAAGTTGTCAATATCATAGGCATATATACTGCACAGTAGTGTCAGATCGCTACTACAGTAGTAAGAGTTGGTTCTAGGCGATCATGTGACCTGTCAAGCTGTCAACTGTAGTACAGTACAGTAAACGCAGTTTTCGCTTGTGCGTGTGCCGAGCGAGCTTGACTGCTCACTCCAATACCGATCTCCCCGTGCCAGTGCAAGGCTCTGCACCTACCCGCTCACCAAGTTCGCATTGATCGTGGGCAGCTCGTCCAGTGCTATCTGCAGCGCGTGTGCTGAGAGCGCCGAGTCCACCTCGGTCAGCTGTCGCCCGGCTACACTGCGCTTCTTTACTGTGAACTTCAGTTCTCGCACGCCCGCCTAGCGCTGATACGTCTCCACCACTGGCACGAGCTTGGGTCATGCGTATGGCCAATCTGCCGCTCGGCATCACCGCACGCTCGTCCGCCTCATCGCGGACAGACGGGAACGGCATTGTGGTTGCCTAGTGAGTTGTGTCGGATTTGTCCTCGCTGCGTGCGGCTCCAACTTGAAGAGCCTCCTCTTCGGGCTCTCACCATTACAAGCACTGACGTCTCTCAAGACAGAATTCCTTGCTTTGATCTTCAGTCGCAGATAGGTTATTCCTGTATGGTGGTCGAGCTGCCAGTGCGCGGATCAGGGCTTCCCACGGTGCCTCGCGCAGTGAGGGAAACTCGCACCATACAGACAGGATGATCTTCAGGCTCGGCAGTTCCAACGCAGATCTACACGCAGGCGCTACTGGCTGGAAATGAGAGAATTCAATACTCGGTGATGATTGGATCTATGGTTTTTTAGACAAAATCCCAGCAACGATGACAATAGCAAAACGGGACGGTATACGTGAAAGCGACTGACTGGGCTATGGTCGAGGTGCTCCAAGACCTGGAGGGGGTACGGGTTACTGACCATATGCCCTGACCAGCATCAGACAGATTCCATGAGAGGGTTAACTTTCGTCACATACAACGGTCCCTACGTTACTAATCGAATTATGATACGGAGAGGAAGGGATAGGGTGGCGAGAACGAGAGTGTTTGAATGGGGAGAGTGTAAAGGACAGGACAATTCTATTGTAAGAAATAGTCTCTTTCTGCGAAGATTCAAATGAGAAGGTGCCAAAAATTGCGCATGCCTTCACTCCTTGTCACACAGCGTAGCAGAATCAAAACCGTCTACAACAATACTTAGCCTTGACAGGAAATCGAAAAGAAAAGAATATAACTCACAAAGACCGCCGACAAGTAGCGACTGCGACTTGTTTTGGCCATGCGGTAACTAAGTGGGGTTGTCTGGAGGATCGCGATTTTCAACTGACGGATCCGCCCAGGACGTATGATGGGGGAGTTCCATCTGAATTGGATGAGTCGGGTTTAGGGCATCGTCATGTATGCCGAGTGTTGCAATGCTTGTAACATTAGGGTCTAAAACAGAAGCTACCTGCGGAGTAGCGGGGGAGGGAGCAGCTGTTGAGGTGGGAGAAGGAGATTCCAGTCCATGTAAAAACGCAGATGACACTATAGCAGAATCAAAGCGTGAAGGTGAGTCTGCGGGAAGCGTGCGACTAGGGATAGGCCGAAGAGTGGATTGATCTCTGGACGAAATATCAGCAGTGCTGCGTTGTGTTGCGCCGCCGCCGATGGCTATATTCTGTGAAGCTGTAGGAACGCTGTGGCTTTCGGGAGGCTCCGGAGTGGGATGGGGTAGCGCAGCATCTTCAGTGGTGCGTTGAATTGCACCAGTGGCATCACCAGGTGACAACCCGTCTGAAGGGTCTGGACTGTTACGACCTGGCGCGTTCGAGTGAGGAGCGACGGCGGTAAGACTTGTGTCATGGTACGAAACAGGAGAGGAAGCGGTAGTGTGTGTGAGAGCGTCCTCGTCATCAACCGCCCCGGGAGCAGGTGGGGGATAGCCATTGGGATTAGTGTCGGCTGCGGGTGGTGTTGTTGAGGCATTATGGCCGCCTTGACTTAAAGCGAGGTAAAGCTCGCGAAGGTTTTCCCGAATTTCGATAGCAACGCTGTTTCCGTTTTTCCAACATTCTAGAACAACTTCTTGCCACAAGTCGCGGAAGTCCTGCTGCAATTCAGGAAGAGTATTTCGTATGTCGAATTTGGAAAGTGATGGCAATATGTATGATGACTCGTCCGCCATATCCCCATCGTCCGGGTCCGCCAAAGAGCGAAGGATGAGGCGAGTGATGTGGATCAGGTTGGCAAGTAACACGCTATCATTTCCATGTTCGACGTAGCCGCGAATGACATCTTCCTGTTCGTTTAATTGGCCCGCAGCGAGTGTGATCCAACGGTCATCGTCTCCCTGTACGTTTGTTATGATACCGGCAACAATGCTTTGTGCACACAAACCAATCTTCTGGTGGGTGGTACTGCCCGGGGTTCTCAGGGACTGCCCCATTTCAACGGACCGCAGCACCTTATGCCGGTCCCAAGGGAATATGTCTTTAAGGATTGACAACGCTGCATCCGAGAGGCGTACAGCATCAGCAACCTTCACGCAGGCGACGAGTCGCCGCATTTTGTCCGAGTCAGAGACAAAATTGGATGACCAAGTGCGTTCCAAGAATTTCGTCACAGCTTGCGACAGCTTGTCCATGCCGAGGGTATAGAGCCTGTCAAGGGGTTTGTCGACCACTGACGACGATGATCTACAGAAACCAGGGATGTTCTCAAAGAACTGCGCCAGCTCATGGTCCTCGACTACAGTGTCGAATATCCACTTCAAGACCTGGCCGTCGAGATATGATGCCCGTTTCCGAACGGCTTTCTCGGCTAATTCTTCCATATTCCATAATAAGTCGATGATCGAAAAGAGCGGCGTATAGTATGGGCTTTCGCGCCGTAGAAGTGGCATCAATGTGATGGACAGATATGCCACACCAGAAACAGCAATGGACCAAACGACAGCCTTGAAGACAGTATGGTTGATATTGAAGAGGTATATGAGGAGGCCAGCAAAGAAGAGGAACACGGAAATATGTATCAGGGTTGGTAATGCTTCAACTGCCCAGGAGAGCCGCAGCTTATCGACGCCCTCGGCAAAGAATGCGCGGATCCGTGCTTGCTCGTGTGGGCTGTACCGTGGTCGCTGAGTGATCCTGAGGTATCGACGTGCCCATTGCTGCAACAATGTCGCCACCATAGCACAGGTAAGGCTGATAACCAAGCTCAGGAACCAGAATGAGTTCACCCAGATAGAATATTTCGGGGGAGAAAAGGGGTCTGGTTGAGCCGGAGGGGAAGGGACAGATGAACGGGATGCATTGGAGTCGACGAGAACTTGAAGCTCATACATCTTCTTGAGATAGAATGCGGATGTATCCTGGGAGTTCGGCTTGAGGTCCGCGACGGTCACCGCGAGCAATGCCGCAACTGCGGCAGAGAACAACCCAGTCTGTGGTTTTTGCCTTGGTGTGTGAAGTGTAGTAAAGAAAGCAAGAGGACTCACGAAGATGATGATACCGTCAGCATCTTTCTGCCAACGATCGGCTATCTTATCGTCTTCTTCCTTTGTCATCCTCTGATAAATGGAAAAGAGAGGCCCCGAGCTATCGGCGAATTCGACTTGACGCGGGTTGGGGGGAGGATTTAGTGTACACGTGGGTGAGATTGACGAGGATAAGGCCGAGAAGGGGGTAACATACCTATATCAACGGCTGCATCACCCGCCATTGAAAAAATGTTGTGTACTACGAGTTGTAAAAGTATGGGAGGACCGTCGTGGGCACAGAGCAACCTGGGTCAAGGGTTGACCGTTAAGTTGAGCGCCAGGCTAAGCAGGTAGTTCCATCTCGACTTGGGCAGTAACATTCATCGAGTGACAGCTTCTATGTGAAGATGCCACTAAGTTAAGTTGTCAATATACCCTTATATAGTGTCGGCGTCAGATCGCTAAGTAACACTGTGACGAGGAAACACTTTTTCTATGAATCAGACGTTGGAACGTGAACAATAGCAGTCTCTGAGACTGAAATCGAAAGGGGCAATACCCTACGTTTGAGATACAGGGAAGTATCGAGTCCTTATAGGCGTAACTAACAATGCAGTATCAATCGACCTTACTCCCGGGCCGATCTGGGAACACAAGGGCACGTGGATAGGTCATAAAAGTCCGACTAGGGCTAGGAGCGGTAAGAAAAGCCCAAGACTAAAGAGATGAGTAACTCCTGCAACGCTAAAAGAGCTCCTCCCAGCGACTACAAAAACACAGGATAACGGGGGGAACACATGTATAAATGTGCGAAAGTTCCATTGGGTTGAAGCAACAATACCGTATAGATAACTCGAGAATCGACTCACTTATCCCTTAGCCTCGTCGACGTCATTCCTTATACAGGATATCATACCCAACAGCCAACTTCCCCACAGGTGAACATCCAAGTTCAGAGTTATTTTCCTCGTCAATTCTGGATGTCCCTGATGCGTTTTGGGTAGTCGTCCCGAAGTCTG
>QLOZ01000643.1:0-29871 GCA_003314065.1 Lactarius sp. MG50
GGAAAATTATACCTGGTTATATGCGTGCGATTCTTCATAGCAGTATTCATCGGTGAAGAAATTTTCCAGAGACTGGGAGGCCATTAACATTGGGTGATTCGAAGCACGATGGCTTGATTCGCGAAGTACCCAGGCTTTTAAGGGCACACAGCCAGGTTGTTCCCATATGCCCCGTAGGACCGGTAAGCATGATACTCCTCTGAAAGTTATCAATCCAACAATTGGTGTGGTGTCTCATGTATGATTGATGGGAGCGCTAGTGCACTAGCCTTTGGCCGCCGCCGCGGCTGCCAATGCCGTCACGGTGCCACCAGCCAGCGGGCGGCTAGCCGACTGGCAGCCTCCAGCCACAGCCGGGCAAGTACGGCGCAAATTCAGCACTCTTAGCACTCATTGAGAGAAGCAGATCAGCCTTTGCGCGTCAAAATCCGGGAAAAGCGTAGTAAGGAGCGATCCCGTAGGAGAAGGCTGTGACCAGGCGTAAAGTTCTTTTTCTTGTAGACAAAAAAGACACGAGTCTAGTCATGGATTTTGAGAGAAGAAAGAATACATCACTGAGTGACTGTCTTGTGCGACCGCCATGTCATTACTAAGTCAGCAATGGAGATGTAAAGGAAGTCTGATGGAGAATCCGGCACAATCGAACCGTACGAAGAAATCCGTCCGCTAAGTCGAGGAAGGGCCCCCATACTACACGATTTCTCTTCAGTGATATCGGCATGAGGTCAGCGACTTGAAAGGACACTAGGGAAGGCCCATCGATTTTTTTCACCACCCTAGTCACGGTAAGACTCGGACGTAGTTGTGCTCACGGCGCTTACACCCGGCACCATCTCTAAGTCGTGGATGCGGCGCGTCCGTTTTCCAGTCAGGTTTGTTCTCCCCCGTCGTCCGGCATACACTGGTAGTTCCAGTGGAGCACGGGCTGCCGATAAACCTTGACATAGAATCTTTCGACAGGGTCAGATGCGCATCGTATAATCGTCTTGGGCATATAGCCCACATGCATTCCCCATGTACTTTTTTTTGTAGAGGTTATAATTGCCCCACGTTGACCACTGTGTCATCTCGAGAGTTACTTTGGCGCGCCTGCGAATTGGGTCAAGTCACGAGATGTTGCTGTGCTGGGATACAGGCTATTTTTCTCCTTCGTTGGCTGGCACTCCCACGCCGTCACACTGCCACTGCCACAAGACCATTAAGCATTATTGGAGGTGCAGACAACCATGGTTTTATTACTCACCCCGCATCTGGCATAGATCCTTGAAGACTATCATTCTTCACTAGGACGAGGCAAGTACTCACACCGTGTTGCTTTTCAAGACTCCTTCTCACGCATCCAATAGGTCCATAATCATATAGATCTGGCATAGATTCTCAGTTGTCTGACACTGATTGAGAAGTTAGAGCGGATGACGACGTGGAAGACATGCACGGTTCGTAGACCCAGCTAGTACTAGTAGTTTCGGGGGTGCCAATGACGAGTTAGATTCGTTCTCAGTGTTGGGTACCCATAGTGTAGGGTTAGGGCCTTGAACGTGAAGTCCGGTTTGCACTTGACTTGTACTCGACTCATCGTAGAGCAGAGTTGAGATTCGGAGAGCTTGATTAGATTAACAGTCACTTGGGCGACGCCTGCTTTGAACATGTCTTCCACGGCCGCCCTTCCATTGCTCCTCCCCACTCCAACAACCAGAACGACCAGTTATCCTGAGTGGAAACCCCAGCGATATCTCCAACCCCCACAACCACCTGTAGTCGATGATCAACGTATTCACGACCTTGAACTTGCTGTTCAGCGCCAGCTGCTCGATGGCAAGGCCCTAAAAAAGACGCGTCCACGGCGAACAGTTGACTATGCAGGAGGGATGGGTCGTTGGGCGTTGGTCCGTCGTCACGAACCTACACCTTGCCTTGAGTTGACTCTGACACGGTCGTTCTCGCGCACAGTTTCGCAAGTTACAACCCAACCCGCGCTACGTGCCATATATCCGGCCAAGTCCCCCTTGCATTATCGACGTGCGTACTGCCAGCATACAACAGTCTAGAAATCTGCTGACCGGATATATATTATATCCTTACTGCAGCTCCTTCCCCCCAAAGCCTACCCGGACAATGCGTCGACATCGCTCTGTACCAAATTCGTCCACACGTCCACAAACAAAATACGATGTCCCGTAAACGCGGTCACTGTTCGTCATTTCATTTTGGACCTCATGTCTATCATCTACCTAACATCGCTCCTAGTGGACGCCGGAGGGCCGCCGCATCCTGACCGGTTCCACAAGCGGGGAGTTTACAGCTTGGAACGGCCTGACGTTCAACTTTGAAACTATTCTTCAGGCGCATGATACCGCTATCCGTGCCCTCACCTTCAACCACGCCGGCACCTATATCGCTTCTGCAGACCAGTCCGGAATCGTCAAGTATTTCCAGCCTAACATGAACAACCTCACCGCGTGGCCTGCCCATCGCGAGGCCGTGCGCGGACTCAGCTTCTCGCCGGATGACGAGCGCTTTGCAACTGCCAGCGACGATTCTACCGTGCGCGTCTGGTCTTTTGCAGAAAGCCGCGAGGAGCGTATTCTTACCGGGCACGGATGGGATGTCAAGTGCGTCGAGTGGCACCCAACCATGGGCTTGCTTGTATCGGGGAGCAAGGACAATCTTATTAAATTCTGGGATCCCCGCACTGGGACCGCGCTCACAACGCTGTACGTCTTTGGTAAATTTCCCTGGTGCTGTAGAAAAATCCACTGACATAATGTATGCAGTCATCAACACAAGAATACTATCCAGGCCCTCTCGTGGGCCCCACATGGGAACCTGCTTGCGAGCGCGTCGCGTGACCAGACTGTGCGGGTATTCGATATTCGCGCCATGAAAGAGTGGGTCGTCCTGCGCGGTCACAAAAAAGAAGTTTGCTGTACGTCCCATCCTTCCTACACAATACTCTAATGGCCTGACATTCCATTCCTTTACCGCAAACAGCGTTAGCATGGCACCCCGTCCACCCCATCCTCGTCTCCGGCGGCTCCGAAGGCGCCATCCTCCACTGGGATCTCTCCTCTCCAACCGCAGGCACGTCAACCCCAACATTCCCAACCGCCTCCGCCACCACCACCACAACCTCTTCCTCCTCCCACGCCCCATCCCCAAACGCGCCCGGACCAACCGCGCCAGCCCCGCAAATCCCCCCACGCGCCACGCTCTCCCAAGCGCACGACTCGAACGTCTGGGCCCTGACCTTCCACCCCCTCGGCCACCTCCTCGTCTCCGCCTCGAACGACCACACCACCCGCTTCTGGGCGCGCGAGCGCCCCGGCGACGCCGCGTCCGTCTTTGGGCCCGGCGGCGCCAAGCCCGCCGCCGCGCAGCCCGACGACGACGCGGACAACGACCAGGACGACGACGACGACGCGCTCGCCGTGCCCGGCTTCGGCAGCTCCGCCGTCGCCGCTGCCGCGGGCGCGTGGTGGGGCAGCCTCGGCGGTGGCAGCGGCGGCGGCAGTGGCAGCGGCAGCGGCGGCGGTGGTGGTGTCGACGGTGCTCAGGGCGCGGGCGGCCCTGCCGCTGATGACGACGTCGTGCCTGGTTTCGGCGCGGGAGGAGGTGGTGGCGGAGGTGGTGGAGGCGGCGGCGGCGGAAGCGGGGAGGTGCCTGGGCTGGGTACTGGCGGTGGTGGTGGTTCGTTCGGAGGCGGTCCCGGTATCAATAATCCTGGAGGTCGCCAGAATGGCCCGCTGATGTCTTCGTCGGCGGCGGCGGCGGCGGACGGCGGACAGGGGGCGCGTGGTGGGCAACAGCAAGCTGACGATTGGGCCTATCGGCGAGGCGGTGGTGATGGTGGAGGACGCGGGAGCGGGTACGAGGGCGGTGGACGTTCGGGAGGATTCGGAGGTGGTGGGCGTGGTTCGCGGTGGAATGGCCCGAGTGGGGTGCGCAGAGGACGTTACTAGGCTCTCATTTAACGTTTAACATTCTCTCCCCTTTTTCTTTTCTGGTGCACGCTTTACTTGAGGAAAAAATCGTGTATCTATTGCAGCTTCTAGTGTGTAGAGACAAATGATGGGGCGCTGCATCATGTATGTGCGAGATGGGAACACAAGAAAGTGGAGAAAAAGATATGCGATAAATGAGGAGAGGAAAAAAAATATTGCAGATGGACCAAGCCAGGAAATTGGTTGAGGTGGAGAATCTCTCGGAGCCACGAGACGGAAGAGAAACCATTACCTTTGGTTCCCCGTGTCATAACGTAACGAATCGTTGGGGTAGCAATATTGGGGTGGGAGTAGGAAATTGGGGATGAAGAGAAGAGAAGGGGAAGAACAGAGTCCGCACAAGGTAACATCAGCCACGTCATCGTGGGGGGCATTTAATCATAAATACGGGAATGAGGGAGACAACCGGAGGCGCAGGCGATGAACGCATGGTAGTCATACAGTCGTGGCAGAGTCATTGAGAACACAAAGCCGGGCGCTGATGGTACATGCAGGCAGGAGAAATTTAAAAAAAAAAAAAATGCACGCAGTGGATGGAATCGGTCGCAATTTGCAGCCGCGTCACGCGGCCGATTTTTCTTGTGGCGAGGGTGGTTGCGGAGAAAGAAGGGTAGGGAAGGGTTCCGATCAAAACTGGAGGGGGGTAGGTGGTGTATGGGGGGGACGACGTATCGTGGGCCCAGTGGGCGTAGCAGATCCGCTACGTTGAAGCTCGTCATCCGACGCAGATACACGCCCGTGCGCGCGAGGTGTCGCCATAGGCGAACTTGATCGATAAGGGCTGCCACCAAGTGGCGGCGACTGGGCTGACGAAAGGAACTCCTCGATGCTCGACGCCGAGAACGAGCGGGGGATGAAATCTGAATGCTCCTGCATCCCATCGGGTCCGGACCCCGTGTAGAAGCAGACACTACGAAAAAGTAGCGTCAGCATCCACGCTTCCCACCCCACCTGATAGAATGGGTGGACATACCGGTCCAGAATCATGCGATAGGTACCGAGACCAATTGGTGAGTCGCTACTTTCATCCGCATCCCTTATCGTAGGCACCCCAAGGCACGTGGGTGCCAAAGACTCTACGGGACTCAAATCTGGGCTCGGACTGGGGGACCGCGACGACGAGCTACTGGTGATTGATGGGGTGCTATCCTCACTTGCACTTGGGACCCAGTTTGGTGCAGGAAGATGCTGCATCGGCGACGAACGGGGCGGGAACGAGTTGAAACGTGCGAACGACGGAGTCTGAGAATGAGCTGATGCAGGTGCAGGTGCAGACAGCGGGATGGAAGACAGCACTGGACTACCGAACGGCGATGTCGGTGGCGTACGTTTCACACCAGGTGCGTGGGAAAGCTCAATGGTCCCACCACGAGAATGATTGCGCGAGCCAAAGCCTGAGCCGCTGCGACGTAGGGACGGTACAAGTGTGATCGCGTCGTCCGAGTCGCGATCTGGATCTGAATCTCGCCCCGGAAAGAACGTGCCATCGGCCACGTCGCGAGGGGAACCACAAGTTGTGCGCTGAGAGTGCGGCCACGGCACCGAGTTTGGCAGCGCGGACGGGTACGTGCTTGTCCGTGCGTGCGAAGGCGTCATGGGGGATGCTGGGGCACGCCAGGGCGTACGCAACGAGGATGCGAAGTCATATCGCGCGGCAAGGGAACCCTCCGATTTGAAAGTCAGTGCCGCATCCCGCGATGGGGGGGTTGGTGTTGGCGACGGAGATCCCCATCGACGGCGCGAGTGGTGGGCAAGAATACTACCAACTGTGTCGGATGGGCGACCAAGCTTGACGACCTGCTCAAGCTTGCGTCGCAAATCTGCGATATCGTTAGCTTGGGAGGAATCCAGTGACTTCTCGTCCACGGCCAACGTCGCCTTGGGCTTTGGCGCCTTCTCGCGAACGACACGCACTTGGTAGTTTCGACCATTGTTGTTGTCCCAGATTTCGCGGCCGGCAACCGAGTATCGGACCGCAAGAAAGAGGGTCTTCTCCTCTGCGCGAGAAAGAACATCTGCGAGCTTAACTGCAAATATGAAGCGATCGATGGTGCCGTTGTGAAGGGACTCTTTATACCGGGCAGTAACTTCCGACGTTGTCTGCCATTTGTCAAGCGTGAAGCGCACCGCAATCCACTTTTGGAATGCGATATTGCGCACGCGAACGACACCTTCAAGGTTGGTTCCCACCAAATCGACATTCTCGACGGTGACATCGCGTGTATCTTCAGCCAATGGCGGGGCTGTTGGCACGTCGATACGGTGCATGACGAGCGCGCGGTCATCGAAATCGTCGCCACGGCCATAGATGAACGGCGGAAATTCTGAATCCGTCCCACTGGTGTCCGTTGGACTTCCATCACGCGAGACCGCGAGGGGTTTCTGTTCCGCAAGAAACAGCTTCACATGCTCGAGCTGGGAATGGAAGCGGACACCCTTGTGGACTGGCGTCGCCGGTGCGCTTTTTGAGGAGCTCAAGCCAGCCGGATCGGTAATGACGGTCAGGGAACCCCGCGCAGATGTGCGTTTCGCTTTGAGTGATGACTTGAGTGGCTCACCCGACTTTTTCCTAAATAGGGGCGGTGTCGGCTCACTTCGTGCGTTGGTAGCAGCAGCGAGGGCATGAACATGCGATTCAGATAAATTGCGTGACAAGACAGGTCCGCTCTGCCGGAGTTTAGATGGGGTGTCATCGCTAAATCCTCCCCGGGCGGGAGTAGGAGTCGAGTGCTCAGGAGGACGAATAGTCGGGAAGCGCTGGCCACGGACACGCCGTGGGGGAACGGGCTGGCTAACCGATTCCAACGGTGATGAACAGGCACCTAATGGGAAAGGCACTCTAGAGCTGGACTCTCCCTTGGCGGCGTCGGGTGGGGTTGGGGGCTGAACAAGGACTGAGGCAGAAGTAGGGTTGGAAGGTGCAGGCGTTGTGGGCGGACTAGCACGGGTGAAGATCACACCAGAAGGTGGCGATACGACAAGGGGGGAATTATGGAGGGCATTGTGTGTTGAGGTGGGTCGTCTTGGAATCAGAGGGAGAGGTGCTGTTGAGGAGTTTCGCGAGTAGGGGATGTCTCGAGAGGGACGTTCATGGGTCGCCAACACGGTGGGGGTCATCTCGAAAGAGAGGGTTGCGTAAAGGGGAGCTCAACCGAAGTGGGGGCCTGTATATGAATGGTGATTGAACCTAACAGATGTGGGAAACGAAGGTTGAATTTCAAAGTGCGAGATAGAAGCTTATTACAATGCGCACGTTCTTTTGCTCAGTTTAGTAGTCCGGTCACCGACAGAAAGAGAATGATCCTTGCGTATGCGTATTCAACTGGCTCGGGGTAAGTGAGCGGGTTCGGCCGAATACTCCTGATCGATGCTGGGGCGCGAAAAGGTGGGGCTGGTGCAAAAAGACGCACGAGTGGCGTCTATTCCCCTTGAGAGTTCAAAATCTTGATGAATTGATAACGATGATTGGCAAGTGACAAGTCTTACGAAAGCCAGGTGGCTGACTATGAGTGAGCTGGCACGTCGATGTCGGAGAAGACGAGCGTGGGGTGAAAGAGGCCAATGGGTGGGGATGAAAATGTCAACTTGGGGAAGAAGCTGGATATTGAGCCTTGATATAGATTCGATTAGATGGTTGAGCGACCACGTTGGCAGGAGACGTTGTAAGGGGACATACGAAGCACAAGAAGGCCGAGACGGATATGAATGGACCAATAGCAGCTGTCTGAGCTACGCTGGGCTTATTGCTGTAATTTCCCCCCAAATAGCTTTGCCAACGGACAACAGAGAGGCAGAGGGAGCCAAAAATACTATAGGAGATAAGAGAGGAGGAAAAAGAGAGTGAGGTAGGTCTGAACCCAACGACGGTTGAAATTGAAATCAACTCACAGTTGAACTTGATCGGGCGATCGAAAGTGAGAAATTAGCAGTGATCCGACTGTGGAACCGCGGTCGTTGTGAGCACGAGCGTGCTCAGTGGTCGTTAACGTCGCTCCGCACAGCGAGTGACTCGGAGCGACGAATCGTTACAAAACAACAAAACTCGAGAAAAATAAACTCGAAAAGATGGCGCAATCAGGAGATAAGGTTGATGACTAATCAGTCCATTAAGCGAAATTCGTTATCTATATTATAGAGGTTCCAGACTCGTGTACATGTCCATCAGCATCAGAACATGGCTGATCCGCCATGCATACCTCCCACAGCCTCTTCTACGACCCTTCCCCAAAGTACGCTACCCCCAAAGCTGATTCTGACAGACAGACCACTGTCGACAGCATTGATCAAAAGTGTCTTCATTTTTTGTTAGTGACCCCAGGGCCTATCTATCACATTTGTATTTCCCAGCTGTGTATCTATCTTATCGCACAGCCAGAATTAGCTGACCGCTGTAAAAGTTTTCAGTCCGCTCTCCTAGGCCAATAACTACAGTAACCCCTGGCCTAATTACTGAACCCGAATAGACCGCGGGGATCCTTATCTCTGCTCCCCTACGGCGACCTTGCTCCGCACAATACGTACTTAGCGTTTCGACTTGGCATTTGTTTCACACCACCTCGGCGTACTTAGTGAACCCAGAACTACTTGTAGAACCAATCATGCAGGAGGGGGGCATCAACATCCCAAGAATCCCAGTCGTGGGTTGGTGCGCCTTTATCAAATTGACTTATGGCGCTTAAAGAGAAGAGTCTAGAAACCGCCTGCTGTTTGCAACCACCTGTCCCTTACCCCTTCCTTCTACTCCACCCGCCAAGCGACAGCCTTCAGAGTAAGACTCATCTCTCAACTGCCTCGATCAAGTCAAACATAGGGCATGTCATGCTGATCAACTAGCCAGGGCACGAGGTCCAATCAGCCTCGTTGGTGCAAGTGTTAGCGCTCGTGGGATTCCCCAAGGGGAATGATAGAGCAATGCTTCTCGTCATCTATGTAATTCAGTACCTGAACTCTATGCCTCCCGTGTATTTCATTGTTGTGTGCCATTTCTCCCATTTCGCTTTTCCTCCGCCACTTCGCCGCCCTCGCTGTCATTCCCCCCTTCCTTACACCAAAACAAGCCACCCGTGATGAGACTAGTCCAGCACGAACCAGGGGGGGGGTCAAACACCACTCCACACACTCTCCAAACCGTCGAACTATCGTGAGGAAAAAGGGCGATTCTGTCGGTCTTGGAGCGCCGTGACGTGATGGCTCCATCCGCCGACGCAATTCTTGGGAATGTCAAACGCCAACAGGGCGCTGCCATACACCACGCGCGGGTTGCGGTTTCGGCAAATGGGTTACGAGCTCTCCGAATTTCAACAACATTCTGCCATAAATATAATCCACCTGCATCATCGCCGAAGGGCCTGTCAAATGCTCGGCAGATGCGCCCCTGGGCGCGTAGTACCTCGATTACGACGCGCCTGCGTCATAGTGTACTAGAACATAGGAGCGGGGGGAAAATATACCCATGAGGGGCGAGGTCGAGTCGGCCATGAGGTCGCTCCGGCTCTCGCTACAGTGTCGCATGACCTTTTCTCGGCTACAGTACTGTTTGCGCGTCTTGTTCAACAAACTAACCTCGCCTTACGCAATGGCTTCTCGAGGACATTCTCGGCCCATAAATTGCACAGGTCTGGATCCGACCGTGTTACGCGCAAGTCGGAGATGAGATACCGTTGGCCTTATGTCGCCCCGACCGGCCAACGCGGGCAAGCGTTATTGTGAGTGGGCATTATTGTACTTAGTCTCCAGTTAGGCTTCACTATCACGGGAGTTAGCAGTTCCGTGGTCAGTATTATATTCTGTTTATCCCCCCTCAGTCGTTGATGGGCAATTTAAGCATGGCACGTGCACCGCACAACAACGACTACACCAGCAAGCGTTTTGGATTATCATCGTTCTATCTGACTTTTAGATTACCGGTTCGATGGCGTAGTTGGTTATCGCATCTGTCTAACACACAGAAGGTCCCCGGTTCGAACCCGGGTCGAACCATTATTCTTCCCACAACGGTGGACGGTGGACGGCATGAATCATACTGAACGAAAGTTTCGAGAAGTTACCACTACAGTACAGTATTCACTTTTTTTTTTCCTTCGGCCATGTCATATGTCAAAGTCGCCTAGCAGTAGTACCTCTCTATTTGTCACCTGAGCACGGCGGAATGCTCGAAATTGGTGATAATGTGATATTCTCGGTGCTTGCTTTTCCGCGGGACGGTCCTTATTGTCGTCCAACTGACCATACCGATTGTGAACTCCGGCCTGTCTGACTTTCCGACCCCTTACTTTACCTAGCCTGGTGGATTCAGATGGCACAGGCAGACCTGGTGACCAGACGAACCTGAAGCAGGCAGCAGTTGCGCAGCATGTGCTCCGTCGCCTGCGCCAAGCCCATCTATAAAGCCAGAAGCGTCACGGTTGAGAACCGTTCATTTGGGAACGGTCCTAACTACTTGTAAAATACCGCCACCACCACCAAGCCCGAACCATTTTCTTTTGTCATTCTCTCCAAAATCAAAGAGTCCTAATTCTGTGGCGGGGTATCATGATCTACTAGTATCCCCTTTACTGAGCACGTCATCACAACTGTAACTTGTCGATCGCCGCGCGATTGCGGCCAAAAGTCCCCGATGCGCGCTGAGTTTGCTGAGCGATGCTGATGACTTACAGTAACCCGAATCACGAATGTCATCCATGCGTCCTGATTCTCCAGGGGGGCATTCAAGGGAGTATAATCTCCCACGATCCATTTCCCTAGAAAAAGGTGCGAGCGTAACCCCTACCGGAGATGAACTGCGAGGTGGCCCGCATGTATAATTATATCTAAGTTATGATAGCCAAATTTGTAACTAGCTACGCCCATGTGCCACTGAGAGCGATGGGTCGTCTCAGCAGCCGTGCGCCTTTACTCAGAAGAGGTGACTTTCCCAATTCGTTCACGGAGCTTGATCTCTTGGTTGTCCGCCAAGTGCAATCTCAATCTCAGCCCCCTCGACCCCAGATCTAGCTGACACATCGTTTCCCCGTTTAGTTAAGCTCTCGCCTCTCCGACCCCCAGAGTGTCCCCCGGGCAAAATGGAGTGAGTCCGGTGACCCGACAGGATAGGAGGTGTCCCGGTCCCTTTGGCAGATGGGGCATAGAGATGAAGATATTATTGAAAGTCGGTGTAGATATACACCGACATGGCTTTTGTTTGTCTGGACGAGGTCGGGGTCGGGGTCGGGCTGTCCTATTTCTCCAGAGACGACTTCACTGTGACAGGGGCTTTGACGAACGGGGTATATTGCCAATGCTCATAGTACGGACGCAAAACAGACACACACACAGTATGATGCAGGTTGGCACCGAGGGGAGGGCGAGAGGAAGAAGCAGTACCAACAACTTTTGACTAATGCTACAAATGAAGGTGAGAGCTGCAGGACGGAGGGAGGGGCACAAACGAAAGAATCGACACAAAGCAAGACCGTATCGAAGAAAAAGGAAATGACGCCACATGGGTAGGTAAGCGAAGAAGGGGAGGGTGGACGCAATCGTGAACATGAAAACTGAGCAAGTCCAAGAGTCATGAAGTGTTGATAAATTCGTCAAGGCCGACCTGTGCGGCCGCCGTGTCATATCCCACCGGAAGGGCCTCTGGGATGACCGCGGTAAGGCCCGGGGCGCCACCGAACATAGGAGACACGTTAGCGGGTTCGGTGTAGTCTGTGCCCCAAAATGCGGCGGGGATTTCGTGAACTGCCGACGTCGTAGGCGGGGGAATAAAGGGTATAGGAAAGGGCGGCGGACCGAAGGGACCGCTCGCGCCGGTATCATGAGACTTGGGGAGTGCTGTGGTCGCATCGGCGAAGGCCGGACATGACTCGGTGGGAGCGCCGCACACCCAGTCAGTGAAAGCGGCCGTTGCCTCCAGCGGTGGGGGGTATAAATCGATGTCAGCAAACGAGAATTGCTGGTGAAGACCACGAGTCATGTCGGTATAAGCGTAAGCTCCGGAAGTGGCACTGAGGGGTACCGAGGAATTCTGACGATCAGACATAAGTAAGAGATAAAGTGCATAAGACGGAGAACGTACTCGAGTGCTGCCAATGTCCATGCCGCACTGGAAGGCTTCACTCAACGGTGACGGATGCTCGGGAAGAGGCACCATCGGGAAACCAGACGGGAGCGCGTGAAGCGGCGGCGAGGCTGGCGTGTATAGGGGTGAGTCATCCATTGAGCTACTTGAGACCATGTCGAAATCAAAAGCTGTCGGGCTCGGACTGGAAGTGCATGAGATCGGCCCTGGTGTTCTGGGCTTCACGGGGAGCGTGACTACTTTCTCCGCCGTAATTGGCTGTGGCATCGAAGCAGAACGACGCCTGCCAATCACGGCTCCTGTGGAGGGCGGTGCATGGGCGGTGATGAGTTCTGGGGGTGATTCGACCCCGGGATTCTCATCCCGCGTAAGCGAGGGGGCGCCACGCTCACTTCTCATGATTAGCGAGGCGACCTGCGCGCTACGATCATTGCGCCGGCAGGTGCCTTGACGGGCGCGCGCTGCGGTGGAAACCATGCTAAGAGGTGGACGACGCACAGGTTTGAAACGATAGTCAGGGTTCTGGAGAGCATGTGCAGCCTTTTCCTGCTCGGCGAGAATCTTATACTGCTCGCGTTCCGCGGCAGACAGACGACGCCACTCCTCTCCTGCGCGTTTCGACAGTGTCTTGTCACTGCGACTAGACCTGTCAGAGGAATCGCTTGGATCGCGCGCATGCTTGCGCGAGTATTCACAGCGGAATATGATGAAAGCATTCCGGGGGCGAGGAACCCAGTCAGGGTCGCGCTGGCGATTGCGAATGGCGCGGCGGTCCGAGGAGGAAAGCGACGAGATGATAGATGGGTCCATATGAGAGCCATCCATGTGGTCGACAGAGGAGTCAGGGGATGGTGGGGACGGGTCAAAGGACAGGATATGGTGGGATTGAGAATCGTTTGAGGATGTGCGGCTGAGTGTAGGAGATGATAGCTGAGAATCGTTGCGCATCTTGATTGGGTATGAGATGTTGCTGATGTCTACGTCGTCGTCATCGCCGTAAGAGGGTAGCCAGCCTGAGACGAGACCCTCCATGAGCGACATCGGTGGTCGTTAGGGGTAATAAATATACGGTGGGCGGTGGCGGAAAGCCAGTGGCGAGACGGTCACGGGCAATATGGAGTAATAAGAAAAAGTGGGAAGATGGGTCCAAATGACGGGCGTGGGGATTAAAGGATGATTAAATAGGTCGGGGAATTAGTGACAGCAGCCCCGCTCCGTCCTTACTGCAGAGAAACTAGCTCATTGTGTTCGGGAGACCCTAGATCAAGATCCGGTACGTCGGTCTGACGCGAGAAATCCCGTCCCGTTCGATCACTGCCACTCCTAAGTTCCTTTGGCCACCATGGTTGGTTGGTGATCGGTGCCCCATGACGCAGCCAGGACACTGAGTGTGTCGAGACCGTTCTCTAGATGAGCCCCTTCTCTGGAAGCGTGAACGACCAACACAACTTTGGCGCCTCCTCTACTTGGGTAAAAGTTACCTTGGGCGTGGCCGGTGACAAATTTAATCAATCGGCACCTGGGAAGGACTGTGCGTGGGTTCTCGCGGAGGTACCCTTTCAGGATAAGGGGGACAACTTGAATGGGACCAATTCTAGGTGGTCTGGAACGTCGCGGCCACACACTTGCACAAATCCACCCATAGTCTCCTCGAGTCCGCCGGCCGGCTCGAGGGGCCCCTTAAACCCTTTTGGCACAGACGCATCTCGTAGCCTCGCGGCAAGCCGATCTTACAATAAGCGCCCGCGTTCACTGGGTTTGGCCGTGTCGGCCAGCATCTCCTTCACCTAACTAGAACAACTGCGCAGAATGAGCAAGCTCCCGGCAGTAGGAGTGCTATCGTGGGAGACTCGGTCCGGTAACTTTCGTGCTCAGTTCCGTTGGTTCCGTACCCTGATTTGACATGGAATTCCAGAATATGCTATGGCGGCCGCTTCTTAACATTACATTTTTGTGCTAATCCCTATATTGCCAGTATGCGCTGGCCACTTGAGCGGTATCGCCCAAACTCTAGTTGACGGGTCGCGCCCACTCCCAAATCCCCCTACAGTACCAACCATACGGCTTTACCTAAAATCTCGGGCTACCTCACCCGCACATCGAATTCAGGAACTGGTCTTGCGCCCCAAGTTCAATTCTCGTTCTTCGCAGCAAAGCCGCGCTGGCCTGGTCGTGGGAACCTACCAGTGAAACTTACGATTTATGCGTTTACATTCGATGCGCGCATTCGACTCTTCAGGCACGGTTGCTCCCAGCGCGACGCCGGCTGTATCTTTCGCCCAAATGGACCTGAGAATCTACAACGGCCGATCTGCTGACCACTGGCCGGAAGAGTTCCAACTCAGCTAACTTAGTCGGGTTTCATCAGCCGCGCGCCGGTCCGGTCTCAAGAGCATAGGAGGTACGGTACTGTAGGAAGGTAACTTAGGACTGTATGTGCCGTAGATCTTGGGGAGCACAAGATACACTCGCCGACCACCCGCGCCTGATTGATGGGGATAACAGGGTAACCTTTGGCACGTGGAACGGCTCATTTAGGAAACCGGTGAGGACCTTGGTACCAAGGAAGCCATTCTCGGAAGCTCGTCACGTCTCTGGCTCGCTCGACTCCTGATGCTGCATATGCTTTTCAACCTTAGCTTCAGGTTATCGGTTCGACATCAGCGTCGTTGTGTATTATCTGCAGCTGGCAGATGCACACCAGAAAGATATCGACCGCAGAGCGGCTACAGCCAATCCGAGTTGAATGACGGACTCACAGCCTCTGCTCCTACCTACAACAAAATTAGAAAAGAACATCGGCATATCATGACTCAGGTGTGAGATCAGAGCGATTGTTGGTTCCGTCGTTGGCAGTTGCTAGAAATGATCCATTACGACTCCAGACTCCGGGACGCGGGTATGCCACTCATACTGGTATATTTATTATGTAACCACTCGCAATTGGATGATTTGAACTTAGGGTCAGCGGGTTCAAGTGAGGGGCGATGGCGATGAGTTCGCTAACATGTGCCGGCACTTCCCGAGATGACACGATGACGAGATAATAAACAACAGGTGCTAATGCTAGTTCTAGAAGAGCAAAGAACGGGGCTGAGGGGTGCATCGATACTGCACTATCATCCACCACTTGCCAATCATGTAAAACTCACTCAACTGCTAGTCACATCACATCTTACAAGTCCTGCCATGTAGAGAATGTTCAAAAAAGTCGACTACACTGGGGCAATGTCCCCCGCCCCCCCCCCCCCCAACCCACAGGTCCCGCGTACACCTTCGGGTTATCATATACGGTGTCGAAGCAAACAGTGATAGCCGAAGGGGCAGAAAAGAGTGTCGCAAGAGAGATAATGACGTTGGTGAGTTTCATGACGATGATTTGATAGGTCGTCCGCGTTGATATCTCTGGGGTGTGATGCTATGTTGGGGACACAGTCCTCTGGATCTCGGGCATTTATACCTGCAGCATCTAATGTTGACAAGGCATCTGTGTCCACACGGGACCTCGAATGCGGGAATTGGAACCCTCCAACGGTTATGAACCGGGGCTTCTGCTTCTGATCTCAAACCAAACGAAGGCCGGCGGGGAAGCCCTTTGAAAGGCAGGTGGCATGCCGCACCGCCCTGAACAGTACCACCACGAACTTGGCTCAAATAAGAAATTTATAGCACCTTACGGGCAGGACGATATTATGGGACGTGAGACGGAGCATTTTTTTCTGGAAAGGCAACGACACTAACAAGATGTCGTGGGCTGTCACCGTAATGAGATCCAGCGTCACCACTTCTCGGCTTATCTGTGCGAGCCGAGCCGTGGCAATACTAATCAAACCTATTGTCACGACTTCTGCACTGTAGTACCCAAAACAGTTAGGCAAAGACTGGGAGGGGACGAATTAGCGTCGAGATGGACCTTGTATGTTGGATGGCGGCGGGTGTACCTTTATGGAAACCTGTTCATCTGGTCAGGAGCAGTCGGGGGCTATTTAGGTTGAACTATTGCGGGGTGTCGCCCCACTTCACTGACCGTGTCATCGATTAAAGTCCAGCGGCCCGTTCCACCCGCGCAATTCCGTTACTGCTCGCGGTGACGCCGACATGAGCAGACCCTCAGCAGGCCTATCTACTTCACTGCCATTGTCGACCCCAGACGTGCCATAACTTATCTGGGCGGTTTCCAATACTCCGACACCACCGTCTTGCTATGGCACCGTATCCTACGGATAAGCCCGCTCCTCATTGGCGAGCGCGCACGTCATCAGTCCTGACCACTCTCGCGCACGGGTCTGCGCCGTTCATCACAACTTTCCTCTTCGTCCATCTTGCAGCGCCCGCTACAGCCAATATTGGTGGTTCTGCACTCTCATCCCAAACCATGGTCCGTTAAGCCGTTAAGCATTCCCAACCCTAACCCTCATTTACGCATTTGACCCGCGACCCGCGGTTTTTGCCCATCCATCACAGCTAGTCGGGCGCGAGTACTACCAGACAGTGTTCGGAGAACGCTACCTCGTGTTCGCACCGCTGCTCATCCACTCCACGAGCGCCATTCTCAAGCGCCTTTTCTCCCCCCGGCCCCCGCGCGCTCTCTCCAGTATGCTGTCCGTAACCGGATACGCCACCGCGCTCTTCTTCCTGCCCGTTCATGTCTTCACTCATCGCCTTGCGCCCGCCGACCCTGCGCCGCCCATCGCGTCCCTCAGCCCGTCTGAGCTCGACTACGAGTACGTCAAGGCCACGCTCAGCGGTTGGCCCTACCGGAGCACCGTGCTGTACGCCGCGCTCGTCCTCGGAGTGACCTTGCACGCCGCCGACGGACTCGGAATCGTGTGGTCCACCTGGGCTCCAGACCTGAAACTACCGAGGCGCAGAGCGAGACGGGCGCTTGCGGGAGCTGCGGCGTTGCCGGTTCTGACGGGCCTCGCGGTTCTCGCGCGCGAACCTCTATTTGCATTTGCATCTATGGTGACGCGATACCGAGCTGCGCTCACCCATTCGTTTGTATATCGGTTTTGAACGTAATGTAAAACGTAGATGTCCACATGTCAAATCAGACATGTGGCTGTGAATTTGAAAAATTCGGCCATAAGTTATTTGCGTGTGCCCCCCGCGTGCCCCTCACTCGTGCAGCCTCGATGACTCGTGATGGGGCCCATAACGTGAAGAGGCGAGAGAAGGCTTTCTGTTGCCTTTGGATGGTAGTCAGGGTTGCTCCTCGGCGCGTCTAGTCAACCTAAAGCAGGGTCTCGTGTCATCAACCGGGCCCCATTGACTAGAAGCCCCGGAAAGACCTATGATGGAGCGGCTGCACTTTGACATACGTTTAGCGGCTAGCGCACACATTTCTTCGGAAGAATTCTTAGTGAACACGTCCAATTCTCCCTAGTTTCTCCATGAGGTCTGTGGGCCATTTATTCATAAATGTCCAAAAAGCTCTCGACCACCACGAGCCTTCCTGGCAATTGCCAGGGCAATACAGTAGCACCACGCGGACTCCGCCGCAACCAATGAATTGGATAAAATTGATTTACATTTCTAGGCCAGGCTAGATTCTACATGTCGTGTCCCAGTCCGTATGTCATGATACGAGGATTCACTTTCCTTGTGCTGTCTCCGATCACGCCGAGCTTTCCCCGATCCTCTCAAGAGTTTGCGAGATCAGGCCATTCTTGTGTGGACGATGAGGGCCAGCCGGGGTGGCTTCCTGCTCAGGATAGGTTTGGGCTGGGCCATCTGTACCAAATCCGACGAAAGGATGATGAAGATCAGATCTTTGAAGAGACCGAAAGTAGTTGCAGTGGGTTTCAAACTTCACATGCTTCACAAATATCATGTCATGACAGCCGGCGGCGATAAGTTGTTGGTTGGCAACATTCTCCTAGACCTGTAATGATAACTCGTCCTGAAGAAAATGCCCGTACCTGCGTCCGCGCCGATGGAATTGTACCCTTAGGTTACGGAGGTCGTGGTGTTACAAGATAACTATTGGGTCTCGGTCGTGGCCGTTCATCACTTCGGTTACTCCTGTCTATCCTCCTATTGAGCCAAAGAATGAGGGTGGTATAAACAAAGACGAGTCACACTAGATTTACTCGTCTTGTCAGTCTGCCCGAATCCGTCCATTACGACCTGTCAGTGGTTGACAGGGTTTAGACAGCCCTCAAAAAAGGTAATCCTTTTGTCGGATCAGAAACAGCTCTCGTACAGCGTGCCACGTAGATCCAGCATCTTCTAAGTTAACCGAGGATCAGGGGATGGAAGCTCGTACAGCATCATGTTTTTTGACACCGGATGGCTTGAAAGGTACCTAATGGCACCATTTCCACTCCATTGCAATTGGTGCCACGTAGCGGCCGGCGTGCACGTTGCAACGGTAAAGATGTGGTGTACCAGTGTCGAAAGACATCTATAGCCATGGTCGCTGTTCGTTACTGGTCCTCTGTAGATTGGTTGATATCACATTGTGGCGGGCCCGTGTGTATGGTGTGTGCGCAGGACGACCTCACCGGGCCCTGGCCTCGGCCTTAGTTTGGCTGAATGTCCCACGCTCGTCGCTAACATTAACAAAACCGCTCGGGTTAGTATACCTCGTTTCTTTCCCCCACCCTGGTTCCTCCTATCTTTGCACTTAACATCCCACTGCCACTGTGGCACCACCACCCCTTGGATCTTGTTCCAATATGGGGCTGATATTCTGGATCATCGCCTGCTTACAATTCGTAGTTTCGGTTCGTGCTCAGGTCACTTGCGAGAATTATGGGGTTCCTATCAATTCTTCCGCATGTGCGTGTCCCCCAGGCTTCGGCGGTCCAACGTGTTCTGCACCCGCGTGTGGGGGCGACATTTTTCAGGCTGCCCAGCGTCCGTTGGTCTCTGGCGCTTCCGCAACATCATTTGGCAACGTCTCTACATCTACATGCGCGTGCCCTGCGGGGTGGTCGGGGACGGGATGCAATGTGTGCCAAGCCCCGACTGTATGCCAGAGCTCGTTCAATGCTGCTAGTGGCAACGCTAGCAGCACTATTAGTCCGGAGCAAAAAGGTTTCAATAAGACTTTGACGTGTAGTAATTCTCCTCGAATATGGGCTGCGGGTGAGATGAGCTGTGCAGTCATTGTGCGTGTATTCCTCCGTCCCTGGACTTTCGTATGCTAATATTAGAACAGAATCCCACGCTCCAAGCAGTGTTTCCGTTCGCATCGAGTCTAACGATACTCCGCACTCTGAACTCCTCCCTGACGCCTCAGCCCAACTCCACCTCCTTCGGTCCCTCGGGTTCTGTCTATGTACAGTTGTGGTATGACGGCGTCGAGCAGTTCTATTGCGCTGCCAGTGGATGCAAACAGACCGTGCAGGGCTCAAACGCTGCAACCTGGACATGTTCCAGCCTCGAATGCACCTGTCGTCCTGGAACGGCTTTCTGTGGTCGCTCAATCTTGGATCTGACTGCCGTCATCGATACCCTCAACGGAGAGGTTACAATAGCTTGTGATCCCCTCGCCGCGAATGGAGCTACATCGTGCAGTCTCAAGCAAAGCGTCCTGCAAAGTGTGTTCGGTTCTTCTGGGTTATCGCTCAGCGGTTGTACCTTTGGCGAATGCGTCCAGCAGGGAGTCATCGATGCTGAGGGTAGCACTTCTGGTTCCTCGAACGGCAGTGGCGGCAACTCGCTCAGCGGTGGCGTTATTGGAGGCCTGGCGGTTGTTGGTGCGCTTATCGCCCTTACGCTCTTGGGGTTCTCCGTTGGATGGTGGAGTCGAAGGAAGCAACGGCGGCTCGGTGCAGGATACCTAGGTGAAGGCAAAGGGCAACATGGGGGCTTCGCGGTGGAGTGGTCTGACGTAACATATGCTGTGCCTCGGGCGCACGGCAAGGGATGGCTACGGCCTAAGCAGTCAAAAGCTCTACGCGATGACAAGACCATTTTGGATGGAATTAGTGGCCGTGTAGAGCCAGGACAGTTATTGGGCATTCTAGGGCCTAGTGGTGCGTCCTTTCTTTCGAACTGGGGGAATGTACTCTGAGTATTCTCCGTGCAGGTGCTGGCAAGACCACTCTGATCGAGATCCTCGCAAACAAGAGCAAAACGGGTTATACATCTGGTAGTGTGCGGTTCCCCGGCGACCCATCGCGTGAGACGCGCACGCCTCGCATTGGGTTTGTTCCCCAACAAGACGTCCTTCCATCGATGCTCACCGTGAGCGAGGCCCTACTCTTCGCTGCGCGCCTACGCTTGCCAGAATATGTCACGGATGCGGAAAAGCGTCAGCGTGTCGACGATGTCCTCGAGCAGCTAGGTCTCACCGATGTACGAGATGCGCGCATTGGAGGACGGACATCTCATGCCCGGGGAATTAGCGGTGGAGAGATGCGACGGCTCAGCGTAGGGCTCGAGCTTGTCGCCTGTCCAGACATACTTATACTCGACGAACCTACATCTGGTTTGTCGTTACCATTGGCACATAAATACTACATAACTGACCTCGCCACTATTTTTTAGGCCTCGACTCGGTCTCTGCTGCCAAAGTCACCTCAGTCCTCCACGCTGTCGCGCATGACACAGATAATCCAACTGCCGTCATTGCAACGATCCATCAGCCCAACTCACAGATCTATCGAACCTTTGATCGTATCATCCTTCTCGCCGACGGGCGTGCCCTATACGAAGGAGAAGGAGGATTTGCGCCGGCAGAGCACTTCGCAGCACAGGGTTCGCCTTGTGCCCCTGGGTACAACGTGGCGGACCATCTCCTCGACCTCGCTCACACGCAACCCGCGCAGCGGGACAACGCCAGCCTTAACAAGGAGTCCAGTGCCCTCCCTGCCGGTTCTGCACTCGAACATACGGGCACTTTGAGGAAACTCGCAAGGCCGGAGAGCGCGGCCGCGTTCTTGACGCAGCTAGAGGTGCTTGCAGGGAGAGAGTGGAAAGTGCTACGACGGTTCGTGGGAGCTGTTTACTTGTAAACAGCACGACCTAGTTGTGCTGATCATCGAGCCCAGGGACAAGACGTTCTTCCTTGCGCATATCGTGATATCTGCGTTGCTTGGCGTGTTCTGTGGTGGGTTGTACTGGCAGACGAGCACCACCATCGCTGGCTTCCAGTCGCGCGTCGGATCTCTTTTCTTCCTCGTGAGTCCTCGAGTCTCGATTAAGTGTCAGGCCGATTGACACACTATCTACAGGGTTCCCTTATAGCCTTTTCATGTTTGAGTGCTTTGTATAATGTGCTTGACACACGCGCACTCTTTGTACGCGAGCGCTCGAATTCGTATTACAGGTCCGTGTCCCAAACTTATCCGCACGCTGGCCTAACGTAGGTGCCCGCCTCGCAGCCCAGCGGCTTGGTTGTTCGTTCGTTTCGTTTTTGACGTTGTGCCGCTGCGCATCGTTCCCACTATTGTCGTGTCCACCATGTGAGTTACAGTTCGCAAGGGCCCAGTTCATCTTTTGACGCATCTATATTCTAGAACGTATTGGATGGCCGGCCTTGCACCACATCCCGCCAATTTCTTCAAGTTCCTCCTCATCCTTGTGCTATATACGATATGCATGACAGTCTTTGTACGTCCCCCCACGGTTTATCATCTCAACTTCGTGTCCGTTCGTCCACTCATGGGTAACTTATGTATGTTTGCAGAATTTCCTTCTCGGCTCAGCCATATCTAACGGCGGCCTCGCGCTCCTATTGAGCGCGCTGATGTGCTTGTACCAAATGACGTTCGCCGGGTTCTTTGTCCACCTCAACTCGATTCCGCAGGTTCTACGGTGGCTGCAGTGGATGTGTCCGCTTAAGTACACGCTCGAGGCGCTCGCGGTAAACGAGGTCAACGCGGGGCTCCAGATCGTAGACACCATCCAAGGTGTGCCCGTGAAGGTTTCTGCGGCCCTCATCCTGCACCTCGTACGTATTTTCATTGTCTCCACATAATTTTCATCGCGCTGAACCGCGAACTACGTCTAGCTGTTTGGATTCGACCCAAAGAATTACTATCGCGACGTGCTCGTGCTGTTCGCGTTCATTGTCGGTTTCGGAGCCGCTGTGATTGCCGTAGTGTGGGTCTGGGTACGAGAAACCCGATGACAGAATATAACACTTTCACACTCTTTTATACCTTTTTTTTTTCCTGTTTACTTTCCCCACTTGGGTTGTGTGTGGACAATAAGATCTATCGGATGATTATATTACCGTATGAGCAGCACCCTTGACATGTCTACTAGTATCCGTCTGCTGTAACTCGAGTAAATACACGCCGAGAGGGGGGTCACTTCCTTTTTGGCTGCTGCTGCGTGAACACCTTGTGGAGATTGTCCCACACGACTGGTGGAGCCTGTGTAGCGTCGATTCGGTGCCAAAGTCCCTTCTTTTTGTAGTAGTCAACGACCGGGGTCGTCTGCGCGTGGAAGACGCCGAGACGCTTCGTAAGTGCCTCAACGTTGTCATCCGAACGCTGGATCAGCGGCTCGCCCGTGACGTCGTCCTTCATCGGCTTCTTCGGCGGGCTATGCATAGGACAAACACGAACACACGCGTCAGTTACGGTACGTTGGGGTGTAGGAGAGAGAACGCGCGTGCGTGCGTGTACGTACTTGAATTCCCTGTGGTATGTGCGTCCGCTGGCAGGGTGGATGAGGCGCCCAGTGATGCGCGAGACGAGGAGCTGGTCGGAGATGCCGAGCTCGACGACCGAGTCGAGCGCCTCTTTGCGAGAGGTGAGCATCGCGTCGAGTTTCTCGGCCTGTGGGACTGTGCGCGGGAAGCCATCGAGTACAAAACTAGCGCGGTGGTAAGAACGGACGCGTTTGACCTGACCGGAGGGGAGAGAGTGGGGTGGGGTGGGGGATATACACGCACCCGTTCTTGCACCCCTTGTTGTTCTCGAGCTGATCCCGAATCATGCCTACCATGATATCGTCAGAGACGAGCCCACCGGCATCCATAATCTTTTTCGCTTCGACGCCGAGCTGCGTCTTCTTCGCGACCTGCTCGCGTAGCATGTCACCCGTCGCGAGGTGGCAGACACAGAACTCGTCGCGTATCCGCGGTGCCTGGGTACCCTTGCCTACGCAGGGACGGGTCAGACGAGGAAAAAAAACCGCGCAGAGTGTGTGAGGGAGCCCCCATCGCGCACGCACCTGCACCTGGGGGCCCGATGAGGATGGTACGGAGTTGTTGCGCTGGCGTAGGCGCCTTAGATGCCGCTTTTACCTCGAGCTCCTTGATCTTGTCTGTGAGCTGGCCCACAAGGGACTTTAGATACGCGAGCTCGTCGGAAGCAGAAGTCATCGCTGAGGGTTGTGGTGGTGATGGTGGTAGTGGTTAGAAGAAGAATTGACTGACCTGACCCTCGAGCGAGAAACCGAAAAGTCCGGAGGTCAATCTCAACTCGCGTGCTTGTCGTCAAATGTATCTCGGTCCGTTCCGGTCCGGCATGGCTTCCACGTGGCCCTCAGACTAAACCGTCGAACAGGTCCATCGTCGTCGGATCAACTTGATGGAGCAAGGTAGCAGAAGAATGGAGTGCGAGTTTTCTTATATATAGACAAAAGATAGAGATGGACCGTGTATCGGTTTTTGGTGCTGTTAATAAAATTTGAAGCCCAAATTAGCTACGTGTCACTGGCAACTCCTCGGAAGGGACAACGTCTAAACACCTAAACTGTAACCTCCATCACCATCGACACCACCAAGGTCAGAGACTAGGGACCAGATACACAAGTATGCTGTTGTCTCTTGGCTCAATCTTCTTCTCGCTCTTCAGCCTCTTCGTTACTGTACAAGCAAAGTCAAGTACCGGCAACTCCGTACTCGTCTTGCTCCAGCCTGACCTGAACCGCGATAACTTCACTATTTTCTTTGACAATTTACAAAGTAAGTTTGAGTAGTTCGTCACACGAGCCAAGGGCACTTAACACATATCCAGAACGAGGGTATGACCTGACCTTCCGCTCTCCCAAGGCCGACACACCACCTATCTTTGAACATGACATTCCCACCTTCAACCACATAATCCTCTTTGCCCCGGATTCAAAATGTGAGAAGTTTCACACATAGCTTTGTTTGCACACCTGACCTGACTTCCTGTAGCTTTGCCCCAGGACATCACTCCGCAGTCACTCGTCGCCGCCCTCAACGCTGGCACCAACCTCATCGTCGCACTCTCCCCAAAGCAGACCCCCATCTTCACGCTCGCCTCCGAGTTCTCTCTTGTCCTCCCACCTCCCGGTTCGCCGCTCATTTCACACTTCCCTGCGCGGGATACCCCGCCCAGCGTGATCCCCGTCCCCGTACCCGCAGAGCATCCCCTGCTAACACCCAACACCCCTCCCGTATGGTTCTCTGGCATACCCTTTGCGCTTGGCAACAACCCGCTCTTGGTCCCCATCCTCCGCGCGCCAGCTGAGAGCTTCGCGGCCGACTCTGATTCCGACACAGGCGCCGATGCCGTATTCGACGCTGCCGAGCGCGGCGGAGAGGGACTCTGGGCGGGCAGTGCGATGGGTATTGTGACTGGGTTCCAGACGCGTGATAATAGTGCACGCATTACGTGGGTTGGGGGTGTCGAGCTCTTCTCTGACGCATATGCGAGAAAACTGCTCCCTTCGTACGTGAAGCTGTTCCTTCTTTTCTTTGTAGCTCACCGAACCGCGATTTTCTTTTTCTCTCATTGCAGCGGCGAGAAGCCCGGAAATGAACCGTTTGCTCGCGACGTCGCCGCGTGGACGTTCCAGGAAAATCTTGTTCTCCGCATTGATAGTACCACGCATCACCTCGTAAACGAGACCGTGCCACGCGAACACTACACCATCAACGAAAACATCGTGTGTCCTCCTCTCTGATCATATATTTATTTGGCTTGACTTCCATCCACAGGTATTCGAGGCGCATATCTCCCGGTATGACTCCAAACGCGGATGGGCACCTTACTCTGGGTTGCGCGACCTCCAGGTCGAGTTCACGATGCTCGACCCGCACGTCCGCACCGCGCTCTTACCCGTCTCGGGCAAGCCTGGCCTATACCGAACCGCATTCCGCGTCCCCGACCGCCACGGCGTGTTCAAATTCGTGCTCGACCACCGCCGTCGCGGTTGGACGACGCTCAAGGCGGCTATGGTAGTGCCAGTCGTCCCCCCGCGACACGATGGGTATCCCCGGTTCTTGAGTGCCGCGTGGCCGTACTACGCAGGGGCGATCAGCACCAGCATTGGTTTTCTGGTGTTTGCGACGCTGTGGCTGGCGGGAGATGATAGGGAGGGTGGCAAGAAGGGCAAAAACACCAAGACCGAATAACCACGAACAAAAAATTGTTCAAATTCGGCTCGCGCAGTTTGTAACAACTCTTGAATGCTAACCCTGCTTATCTACTTGTCTATCCCTGGTCGGAACGTGGCTGCACAGGGCCTACGGGTGTAGTGCACTTTATCTGATCTTGATCACGAGATGATAGACGATGGTGGTTCGTGAACAGTGAGAAGCGCCCAAGGGCCTTATGAGGTTGCATTATCTAGAAGTGGTCTTCTAAAGGCGGGGTGATAGTACCAATGACCCCTGCTACGTTTAGGCGTGGTGGTGTGGTTTTCCCGTACCCATGTGCCTCAGTCCCCAAAACGGGACGTCACATGCATGCAATTGGCCTACACTTGAATTGATCGATAGAGTCTCCCCTACCCAACGCAGTTGATGGCTCCTGAGGGTAAAAAAAATCGTTGAACTATTTGTATGCCCACAGTATGGCTTGCGGAGACAAAGCGAGGTCTGCATTATGGTGACCATGGGTCAAAAGGGAGTATGCCGCAGACACCTCGCTACCGTACAAACATCTAGTTTTAGTCACGGGAGTGAGCGTCATGACGCATAGACGATCGCCATAAAGTAAGAAAACAAAGCGACCACAACGAACGAGCCAAACCACAGCACCGCCGGCGGGGACACCTGCCCCATCTCGGCGGCCTCCACGAGAGCGCGCTCCAACTTGCGGGCCATAGCCTCCATCCCAAAGTGCTCGCGCGCCCGCGTCCGCGCGCGCTCTGCCAGCGCGGCCCGCTCGGACGGCGTCAGCGCGGCGATGTCGACCAGGGCGGCCGCCCAACCGGCCGCTTCGGGCGCCCGCAGCCATCCTGTTCGCGCGCTTGGCGGATGATCGTCGTCGACGTCGACGACGCTCTCCGTGGGCCCGCCGCTGTTGCACGCGAGGACGGGGAGCCCCGAGGACATGGCTTCGACCGGCACGATGCCAAAGTGCTCGTTCGCGGGCGTGTACAGCAGCGCGAGCGTCGAGGGGGCGGAGAGGAGGGCCGCGCGCTGGGCGGTGGTGAAGTTGAGCAGGAAGAGGACGTCGGGGTCTCTGTGCGTCGTGTCGAAGGGGGGTATGGTCGTTCTTGACGACGGAGGGGACACGATGTTGTAGGATAGGGACGCGGCTTTTGCGCGGTCGATCAGCGAGACGAGGGTCATCATGTTTTCTTCGACTCGGGCGTCGTAGCCGCCGCCGATGACAAGTCTCGGACTCGGTAGTGAGGCCCCCTTCACGAGTCCTTGTTTGAAAAGCGCGAACGCATCAATTGCGAGCGCGACGTTCTTCTTTTTCTCGAAGCGGTTAAGCGACAGGAAAGTTGGACGGGTTCTGAGGAAGGGATGAGGCACACAAAGCGCGGGCAACAGACGCACATACGATGAAAGTGCAGCAATGTCCGGTTCCCCGCTGTCACCAACCGGCTCATATGAGCGAAGGTTGATGCCTGGATGGACGACACGCGGCTCCTGCGGAATGCTCGGAAAGTATGCTTTGAACACTCCAGAAGTGAAGCTCGAGTTGGCAAGGATGATATCCGCGTTTCCTGTCGCGTCCCCTTTCAGTCAGCGTGAGTGCTCATCGGCCGAGGGTGTCAGAACGCACGGGTGGTAATTTCCTCCAGCCAGTCCATGGGAAGGCGGTACGCTCGCTTGAGAAAACCGCCGCGCTTTCTCATCTTGCCCTCCACGAATTCCCCATTCGCCAGCAGCTTATCTGGGAAGTGGCAGTAGAAAACGACGCGTTTCCGGGAAAGAAAACGAAGTGCTGGGATGCATGTGGACAGTTGGTCCACGAAATACACGTCATAGGTAGGTGCATTAGTCCGCAGTAGATGGTAGGTCAAATGCAGTTGTCGAAGGTGAGCAAGAAGGATGTGGAATTTATCCCTGATATTGCGTGGAAGAGGAGGGTGAATGGCGTGTACGGTAAGCGTCCCTATGCGGTAGTCAAGCTAGATGAGCTGCAGCAGTCGCTTCGGGCACCCAACCCACCATCTCGCGTCTCATCAAAGCAATGGGCGGGGTCGTGGTGGGATGTGTATATTTCAACCGTATGGCCTAGCTTCTGAAGACCAACAGCAGCATCCACGACCAAACGTTCTGCACCACCTGGAAAGAGGATTAGAGAGGGGACAGACAATAGATACACGTTTTGGACCTATTCCCAGGTCCGGATGTATGAAGGCTATCCGCAGCGGTGCCATGCTTGTGTATTGATCTACTAGTAGGTGTAGTAGCGACAACTCTCAATCCTCAGGCGCCCGTCTCCGAGTCTCTCGCGTTAACCTTAACGACTCCTAATTTCTGGTTAGGGCCCGGGATTGGTTCACGTTTCAACTACTAGTACTATCATCGTAAAGTGGGCGACCATATAGATTATCACTAGGGATCATTGATATAAAGTGAAAAATCCTTGAACCAGACAAACTGATCTTTCGGCGAGGCAAACTCCCTATGGTGCCCTCCAAAGAAAGTGCTAAGCGCCGATTTAACGGTGTCAGAGTGACCAAACCCGTCATTGTGACACTAAAGATACCGACCTGAAGAACACGCCCTCAAAACCGGTGGGTTCACCTAGTTCTTGAATCGAATGAGGACTATGATCCGCACATATATCGTCGCCATGGTTGCACAGAATGGTGTCGATAGAGATCGGCGAGGAGTCTGCCAGTGCCGCTCCGCCCCGTTCCAGCGCAAGTCCCAATCCACGCAATCCACCAAACAGTGACCCTAACAAGCCACCGTTACCCCCAAGCTCTGGTTTCGAATGATGAGTGGGTGTAGCGCCGGCGGGCGCGGAGTCGGGGTCCTGATGTAGAGGTACATCACGATAAAGCACGTCCGCGCGGTCAATCACAGCCATTCCGTCGACCTCCAGGAGGAAACCACCGTCCTGAACTCCAGGGGAATTGAGCACAACAGTCTGGCTGACATGCGTCCACGATCCTGGTGAGAACTTGAAAGATCCCCGGG
This sequence comes from Lactarius sp. MG50, assembly GCA_003314065.1. Classification (NCBI taxonomy): domain Eukaryota; kingdom Fungi; phylum Basidiomycota; class Agaricomycetes; order Russulales; family Russulaceae; genus Lactarius; species Lactarius sp. MG50. The sequence goes on from QLOZ01000643.1 coordinate 28,331, forward strand.
CAATGGAGAGCCCATACGTTGCATCGCACACAGAAAGGGGTGGTGCGTCGCACAAGGAAGGCTTCTGCCGATGCTTCGGTGCGTACTACGATACGGAAGCCCGTGAGCTCCAGAGCAGGAAAGAAGGGCTGTGGTTTTACAAGATAAAGTTCGCCCGCGCCGCCTGCACGCCACATTAGACGTGTACTGAAGCAGTCGAGCGCAGCATTTCCCCCAGAACATCCAGTATGTCCGCCGTAGAGCCCTGGAAGTTTGCCTCCCTTGACCCATTCAAAATCACTCGGGAAAAAGACGCTGTACGCAAAAGTGACGTTGCGCGCGTTTCTGAGATCAAGCGGCGCGGCGTAGAATTCGGAGCCACCTTGCGGCCATCCTGCGGGGTTGATTGAATCCTTTGGATAAAAGAGTTGAAGCATTGTAGAGGCATTTGTCCATGATGTCCAGGAGGACAGGTCATCCGCATGGGCGACTGCGTCGAAGGTGACACCTGCGACAACCTCTAGATTGTCTCTCCCAGATGCAAAGTGTGTAATGTTAAAGGCAGAGAGATCCGAGAAGAATTTCGGAGCAGCCCACGAGGAATTCGAGTAATCGTTGGGTGTGTTTCCCGTCGGCTCATCAGAAATAGTTATTCCTATTTGCTCTATAACAGACCCGAGAGAACTCTCAGTGACAGGTGCTGGTCTGTCGGGGAACGGTAAGGTGGTGGACAGCGTAGACATCGAGCTGCCAAATATTACGAGCAGAGTGCGAGGATGAGTAGTAGGAAAGAATAGTGGATAGAAACTTCTTGAATCATCGGGTGCTAGTGGCGTAACCGTGGCGGGAGGTCCATGTACTGCCGGAGTCTGGGTGGAGCCTGGGCCTGAGAGAGATGCCAAACATTGCAAGAGCTCCAGGGTTGACAGGAAACACCAAGTGGTCACTCGCATTGTTCAGATACCAGTCGATCAGCTCACCAGGGACGAGAAGACGAGGAGGGGCTGTCTAGGCCACCCTCAATGAAACCTGTCACTCAGGCTGGAACGGCCGATGTCCAATCGGACTCGTAGACAGTCCATGACGGAATCACTGACGGAATCATGGGACCGTGGCATAGACGACTCACAATGTACCTCACCTCCCTATAGTGATTCATTCATGGTCGAAAAGAGGGACATGCACGCTCACGCTCACAAGAATGTCGCGGTGCTGAGCACTCGCGATGATGGCCGGCCGGCGCTGTTCCGCCTCCCCGGCCCGAGTATTGGAATGGAAAACGTCCGAGTCGCAGCCTCGCAGGTCTCGGAGTCAGCACAAGAATTCGGGATGATTGTATTGTGTACAATTGTGCTCGCCTTTCCTACTGCTTAAAGAACTTCCACTTAAGTTGGCCCATTAATTTTACGAAATGAGTCCCCTTGTCTATTTGCACTGGCAGGAGGTATTCGAGTCTAAAATTAAGTACGCCGCGCGGTGTCTCCTCTCTCGGCCATCAACTGCTACAGCGGTTTACAATATTATAGGCCCTTAACATTTTTACAGATAGTTGCGGGTTTCCA